>RXID01015276.1:113345-210834 GCA_005019695.1 Trichopus zeylanicus subsp. travancoricus | reverse complement strand
GGCCATTTTTAAAATTTATATTAATTTCTTAATTAACTTACTATTTTCTAATATTAAATATATTATATTATTCTATTTACTTATAAATAAAGCATCAATTTTTTTAAAAAAGTATATATTTTGTGTTTGTAAATTATATTTATTTTTTTAGAATTTTATACCAAATATAATATATTTTTAAATTAAGGGAATTAGTTAATTTTTAATTTCATCTAAACAATATTTATCTAAATATCAGAATTGGACAATTTTAACAATTTTCTTAATTTTCTGAAATTGAATTAATTCCTCAATTTCAAAGTAGAAATTTATACAAACGGGCCCTAAGAGAAAGGCAATATTGACCTTGTGTAAATTAAAAAAGGAAAGGCACTTAAGTGGCATTTATACAAAAAAAATTTTTAACGCAAAGATAAATATAAGAATTTTTAACAAATAATTACCTAGTTTATTGTGAATTTACGAAAAATTATCTATTTTATCACCATTAGCAAAAAATTACTGGCCTTATATTATAAATTTACAAAAAATTACCTTAATTAAAATATTAAAAATATTTTAATTTAATTTAATTTTATATTATATCACAGTTTTTGCTATTATTCTACTACTATTAACATTATTATTACTATACTAAAATTATATTATAGCTATACTACTAATATAACTACTATACCATTATATTATAATACTGTTACTACTATACTTCTGTTAGTACTATTATTTCTACTGCTATTGTTACTATATTATTATCATTACTACTACTATATTACTAGTAGTAATACTACTATACAATAACTGTTATTATTGTTACTTTCACTGTAATTACTACTACTATAACTATTATATAGTTACTATCTCAAGAATATTATAATAACAACTACTACTATTATATTTTTTCTACACTACTCTACTACTACTATTGTTTTTGCTATAATTAATATCATGGTCTGATGTTTCGGCCGAAACGATACTATAAATATCGTTTTGGTTTTAGGTTTTGCTGTAGCAGGGTTGCAGGTGGCGGTTCCTGAAGACAATTGCGGGCGAGAGCGGCGAGGGCGGCTGGCTCGGGCCGGCGGCAGGGCGCGCGGGGCGGCTGCAGGGAGCGCAGGGCTCCGGTGGCGAGCTCGACGCGCGCAGGGCGAGCTCAGTGCGCGCAGGGAGAGCGCAGCGTGTGCGAGACGTGCTCTGTGTGTGCGGGGCGACCACAGCACGCGCAAGGCAAGCTCAATGCACCGGCGGCGAGCTCCGCACGCGTGGGGCGAGCGCAGCACACCGGCAGCGAGCTCCGCACGCGTGGGGCGAGCGCAGCACGCCGGCGGCGAGCTCCGCACGCATGGGGCGAGCGCAGCATGCCAACGGCGAGCTCAGCGCGCGCAAGGCAAGCGTAGCACACCAGCGGTGAGCTCAGCACGCTCGGGGCGACCGCAGTGCGCCCACGGCGAGCTCAAGGTGCTGGTGGCATCTCCGGCATTCCCGTGCGGCATCTCCGACGAGCTCAGCAGCCACGGCATCTCCGACATCTCCGCGCGACATCTCTGCGACTCAACTGGCGGCGAGCGCGCTCCTGCGGCAAGCGCAGCTCCACCGGCGAGGGCAGCTCGGCTGGCGAGCGCAGCTCCCCCAGCAAGCGCAGGTCGGCCGGCGACCAACGCTTCCCCCCACTTTCAGTTTAGGATTTACTGTGCTAATTTATTTTATTTAGTTAATCACGAATATAATCACTGTGAATTAGTACTGTTTGCTTTGTTTTTTCCCGGGAATTAGGGGTGGATGGCTGTCGGTTGGTCGATTGGTGTTGATTGATTGATTAATTACTTTATTTTTTCCCGTGAATCACGGTTGAATGGGCTGTGGGTCTTGTGGCTTATATATACTTAGTGTAAACAGCTAGATGTTTGCAGACGATTTCATTTGAGTGTTCAGCTGTCTTAGTGAAAGAGTTTTGTGGATCGGCAATCTATTTCTGTTTCGGTTGCAGAGGTATGAAATTTTCAGTTTGATAATTGATGTATCATAAATTGATGTATCATAATTTTTAGTTTTCGTTGGTGCTAATTGATGTATCATACATACTATGTATGTTGAGAATTGAATTGAAACAGGGAAGATCAAACTATTTATTTTTTATTGATTATTACTTGTTTATGTCTTATAGATCTGCTAAATTTGCATTGCGCGTATATGTCTTATGGATCTGCTAAATTGAAACAGTAATATCTACAATTACCAAAAATTAAGGAGCCAAGTTAAGAAAAATAATTTGCCGGGACCAATAACTAAAGATTTACTGCTACGTATTGAATTATTAAATTATTTAAATTATGTAGTACGTATTAAATTATTTATTAAATTATGTATTTTACATTAAAATATTAATATATGAATTAAATAATTTATTAAATTATTTATTTTGTATTAAAGTATGTATTAAAATATTAATTTATGGATTAAATTATGTATTGAATTTATAAATTATGCCTTAAACTATGTAAAAAATATGTATTACATATTAAATTATGTATTAAATTGTATTATGTGTTTTGTATTAAATTATGTATTATGTATTAAGTTATGTATTAAATTATGTTTTAAATAATATATTGTGTATTAAATTACGTATTGTGTATTAAATTATGTATTTCATATTAAATTATATAATAAAATATGTATTAAATTATGTAGTATGTATTATGTATTAAATTATATATTATGTATTACGTATTAAATTATGTACTAAATTACGTATTATGTATTAATTTTGGTATTAAAATTATGTATTAAATTATGTCGTATTAAATTATGTATTATGTATTAAATTATGTATTGCATATTAAATTATGTATTAAATAGTAAATTATGTATTATGTATTAAATTATGTATTACATTATGTATTATGTATTAAATTATGTATTACGTATTACATTATGTATTAAATTACATACTATGTATTAATTTACGCATTAAATTATGTATTACGTATTATGTATTAAATTAACATAGAAATTAGCTAATAAATCAAGAAATAGGTTAGTAAATCCTAAACCCTAAAGCTTATATCCTAAATATAAAGTTATTTATTCCTGTGTATATTAGTTACTTTGTAATTATTTATTAAATTACGTATTGTGAAAATAATTTTTTTCCTTAATCATAGGTAAATTTTCTTCGGCCAACAATGATTCTGATGATAAAGGCCAAAAAATCACGCTTTGAGTAGGAACTTCTCAACCGCTATAATCCAGATCCCAGACAAATTTCTGATGATAATGACAATGATTCTGAGGTTCAGGAAGCACTTCGCGAAAATCGAAAATTGTACGAGGAAACTTAAGGTGGTGCTGGTACTTCCAATACAATTTGTGATTATCGAACTACTAGTTTTAGAGAACGACGTACACAACGACACACACCTGCCCCTTCAAGAGTAAGAGGGGATTTTCATCTTCTTGACATTGGATCTATAAATATTTCTCCAATTGACCCATTTCTATTGAAACCAAGAGATGATACTCAAATAAATTTGAAAACAGTATCAACTGGTTTTCAGAAGGCAAAACAGTGGTTGGGTAGGGCAGTATCCAAATTTTTTTTCTACAACCATGTTCCATTTCATTTAGCAGATGGCGGTTACTATCATAGAATGATACGTGTCGCTCAAGAGATTGGCCCAGGGGTTCCTCCACCAAGTGCTTGTGAAATTTTTGAAAAGTACTTTGAGTCTTGAAATTGAAGAGATTGCTGCTTTTATTCAGATCTTCTACAAATATTGAGATGAATTTGGGTGAACCTTGATGTGTGATGGATGGAAGACACAAAACAGTAAAGATTTGATAAATTTTTTAGTATATTGTCCTGAAGGGACCATTTTTCTCAAATCAGTTGACACAACAGGGAAGTTGAAGACTGGTAATTTCTTATATCATCTGATTGATAGTGTCATTGAGGAGATTGGGGAATCAAGAGTGGTATAAGTCATAACTAATAATGCAGCCCCGCTGGTATATGCTGGAAAAAAGTTAATGCAAAAAAGAAAACATCTTTTCTGGACACCTTATGCAGCTCACTCTATTGACTTAATGCTGAAGGATATAGATAAGGATCCTGATATTAGAAAAGTGGTTGAGCATGGTTAGAAGTTGACGTCATTTTTTTATTACCATGCTTGGTGTCTTGAACTGATGAAAAAGGAAACACGGGGACGAGAGATTATCAGACCAGGCATTACTCGGTTTACTACACAATTTATCTGCTTGGATTTTCTGTATACTCACCGACAGGCACTGAAGAGATTATTTGTCAGTAAAGAATATGATGCACATTATTTGAGGTTGAAACAGTCCGAGAAAATTCTTTTTGAAAAATTCTACAATCAAGTCATAGACAAAAGTTTTTGGGAATCAGTTGAAAAAGTAATAGGAATCTTCAGTCCATTAGTTAAAGTGCTTCGAATTGTTGACTCAGATGATCATTCACAGATGGAGTTCTTATATGAAGCAATAGAACGAGCAAAATTGCAAATAAGACGACATATAGGAACAATTGAATTTCGCAAATGGGAGAAGATTATTGATCATCGTTGGGACAAAATATTATCTAAAGATATTCATGCTGCAGGTAATTGAGTAAAGAGTCATTTTATAGCACTTTACTAAGTTATAATGATACTATTGTTGATTCATATTTAATTATCTTGTAGGGTACTTTCTGAATTCAATATTTTAATATGATGATGAGGTCAACAATAGTAATACCATTCTCGAAAAGCTACAGAAGGTAATCGAGCGGATAGAGCTAGATATGAGAACAAGAATATTGGCATTGCACGAGGTAAATTATGTATTAAATTTTTTTTACATAATTAAGAAAGTTCTTAACTTGAGTACGTTCATTAAACAGGCCAACGATTTCAAAAATAAAGTCAAGGACTTCGGCACACAACAAGCAATTGTAGGTATTAAGAGTGATACTCTTGGTATAATTGATATTCAATAATTATACATATTTGCTAATTAAATTTATATCAACTTATTAATAATTTTTTCTCATAAATTACAACTAGATGGTGGAGTATTTACGAGCGGCATGCAGCACCTAATCTTGCAAAGATAGCCATCAGAATTTTAAGTCAAACTGTTTCAAGTTCACAATGTGAGAGGAATTGGACAACTTTTGGATTGATCCATACGAAGACGAGAAACAGACTTAAAATGAAAAAAATTGAAGAAACTTGTTTTCTGTCATTATAACATGCGTTTAAGAGCCCGAAACTTATAGAGGAGAAGATCACCAGAGGATGAGGTAATCAACTTGTCTGCCATATTCGAAGATGATGATCCACTGATAGAGTGGATTCGAAAAAGAGAAGAACCTATCTTAAATCATCCTGAAACACAAGAAGCTATTCGTCGTCCCTTAGATGAAGAAGCGGAAGAGGAAGCTAATAAAATGCAGAATACTTCTGACACAAAAGATAGTAGCAATGGTGGTATAGTTGGTGACGCCAATTTTCAACAATCACAATATAATGACTTATCTTCATATTTTCCACAGTATGGAGTAAATGAGTTTTTGGATTTTAATTTATATGGCGGTTATATGCCACAATATCCATATGATTCACATGGTGGACAAGATGTCAATCAAGGTCCAACAGACAATACGAGCTCTACCTACTATGACGGTTATCAGAGCGAGATGTCTTCATACAATCCAAGATATCATCAGTCAATGCAGGACTATACGACTTCGTACTATCCACATGCTGAACAATACTATCGATCACAACTCCATCGTACTGATGAATATGGTGATGAAGAATACCAATCTCTTCAAGATCCACCTCGGAACAGCATGTGGTTATAAGACGTGGATTTATGTCATCTATGAAATGATGTTTTCATCATTATCTTAAATTGATATCTTATTATAATTTATGACATTTAAATTTAATGTCTATATGGTTTATTTTATCGCATGATAATTTATCTATTTCATTAGCACAATTTATTGTAATCTTTTCCTTCTGAAGTATTTTTTATTATCTATTTTATGTTCATAAATACTGACAATTATAAGATAATTATTTTTGAAATAGATAATGGCAAATCTGGATGATTATATTACAGTTTCAGACCAAGTGACACTGCAAGCAGGAAGAATAATTATGTCAATTCTTGGCTAAAAACTTATATTTTATCGTAGAATGATTCCACCTTCGGCCTATGATATACTTGGATAAGCCTTAATTGAGTAGGCATTACAAGACCGTGGAAGAGTCAATGATCAAATTTATCGTGCCCCTCAACAAGGTTCACTTAATGCTATCAATCAGTATCTTGCCGCAATTTCCCCTGAACACTTCGCACAATGTGATATTTATTTCTCATAGGTTATTGGACCACTTTTACTATGTGTTGTTAATCAATATGGTTATCATTTTTATTTTAGACCTTCGATGTATGGTTATACTTCAGAACCACTATCACAAGATCGCGCAGAACTAGTTGTTCTGGCTCGTATGCCTACATATGCTCGTCTGGATCATCCAGGTACTGAATTTGTAATTCCACACCCAGATGTTCCAAACTCAACTGATGATGATTATGATGATTAGTTGTATTATCTTAGAATTTATAAATTATGTATGTGTGAAATACATTTTAATGAAAAGTTAAATGTGCTTATGTTAATTTTTAAATTTTAATCATATTCATATTATTTCTTATATGTTTTTTTAATACACTAATATATATTAAAAGTAGACTATATCAGTGATTAACTATCAAAATTAATTTTGATTAACTAAAATAATATTTAATATTATGGTAAAATTAAGTATAAATTCATTCATAATTTTTCAAATTTTTTTCAATTTTTTATTGTATTTTTAATTTAAAGTCAAAGTATAGTCAAAATATAGTCAAACTCTGGTCAACACTCAATTAATAATTTTAAAAAATCTTTCGCCCGAAACGTATCGGTTTCGCTGGGTCCTGAAACCGAAACGTTAAACCGTGCCATAAAACCTTGATTAATACTATACTATATTAGTACTAATATACTGCATAATACCCATACTATATTATTATTATTTCCACAGTAACTACTATTACTGTTATATTACTACTATAATACTGTTACTGTAACTATTATTAAATAATTTTTATACTATTATTATACATATACTGCTATTACTATTATCTTACTGTTACTAATATATTATTATTATACTATAACTACAATTACTACTACTGTATTATCACTATTATACTACTATTACCACCAAGGTTTTATGGTGCGGTTTCGGTTTCGATTTCGAGACCCAGCAAAACCGATACGTTTCGGCCATTTTGGTTTCGGGCGAAAGATTTTTTTTAATTATTAATTGGGTGTTGACCAGAGTTTGACTATATTTTGACTGTACTTTGATTTCAAATTAAAAATACGATAAAATATTGAAAAAAATTTGAAAAAATTTAAAAAATTAGGAATGAATTTATACTAAATTTTACCATAATATTAAATATTATTTTAGTTAATTAAAATTAATTTTGATAGTTAGTCATTGATACAATATACTTTTAATATATATTAGTGTATTAAAAAAACATACAAGAAATAATATGAATATGATTAAAAGTTAAAAATTAACATAAGCACATTTAACTTTTCATTAAAATGTACTTCACACATACATAATTTATAAATTCTAAGGTAATACAACTAATCATCATAATCATCATCAGTTGAGTTTGGAACATCTGGGTATGGAATTACAAATTCAGTACCTGTATGATCCGGACGAGCATTTGTAGGCATACGAGTCAGAACAACTAGCTCTGCGCAATCTCGTGGCAGTGGTTCTGAAGTATAACCATACATCGAAGGTCCAAAATGAAAATGATAACCATATTAATTAACAACACATAATAAAAGTGGTTCAATAACTCATGAGAAATAAATATCACCCTGTACGAAGTGTTCAGAGGAAATTACGGCAAGACACTGATTGATAGCATTAAGTGAACCTTGTTGAGGGGCACGCTGATTTTTTTTAGTTATTAATTGTGTGTTGACCACAGTTTTACTATATTTTGATTTTAAATTAAAAATACGATAAAATTTTGAAAAAAATTTATAAAAATTTAAAAATTATGAAAGAATTTATAATTAATTTTACCATAATATTAAATATAATTTTAATTAATTAAAATTAATTTTGATAGTTAACCACTGTTTTTATATATTACTATATAAAAAAATATATGAGAAATAATATGAATATGATAAAAAAAAAAAAATTAACATAAAAAAATTTAACTTATTATTAAAATATAATTGATATATACATAATTTATTAAATATAATGTAATACAACTAATTATCATCATCATCAGTTGAGTTTAAAACCGACACAAATTTTTTTTGCCTTTACCTTCGGTGGAACGATCATGCACGCATGCACGTGAACAAAAAAATCAACGTGTTTTGATCAAAATTATTTTTATTTCAGTTTCAACCAAAATATTTTTTTATTAATTATATTTTTACTAAAATTTAACTTTATTTCAATTATTTTTAACTTCAAATTAAAAAATTATAATATGTTTAAAAATTTTAAAAAATAATGAATAATTATGTGAATAATATTATGTACGTGAACAGTATATGACAAAAACCGATAAGAACGTCGAAATCAAATTGGCGATAGCGTTGGCCCCAATGTAAGGTCGGCCTCAGCTTGCGGGAGTACTAGTCAAGTCGGTGAGAGCGCGAGATAGGCGAGAGAGCGGCGGCAAAATAGCGAGTGCGCAGGGCCCTTGGGCTCGGACACGAAGCTGGCGCGATGTCTCCCCCCCCACCCGGCGAGCTCCCGCCCGACCCCGACGAGCTCCCACCCACGCAGTCCCGCCCGGGCGCTCGCCAGCGCGTGCTCCCGCCTGCGCTCGTTGGTGAAGATGAACAGTAAACCCTAACCGAAACCCAAAGTAGGATTTCGGTTCGGGACCGGCCGAAACCGAGCCGTTTGGGCCGAAACGTAAAACCTTAATTACAACTATACTATTATTACTTCTATATTACTAAACAATATATTACTGCTATAATATTACTACTAATATTAAATTATTTTTAATTTATTTTATTTCGGATAATTAATTTTTAATTATCCAACAACAGGTCTAACAAAACTAAAAATTAAATTCTCAATTTTATAAAATATTTTTTAAATATTTTAATTAATATATTTTTAAAAAATTTATAATATAAGATAAGTAATTTTTTTCAATAATAATAAGTATAAATTCGTAACATTGGTGATTTTTTTACTAAAAATTCTAAATATAATTACAAACTTTATAAGTGGATTTCATTCCACCCCCGGGATCCCGGTTCAAAAGCCCTGAAATATGCTGCCGGACAATGGCGGGAACGATCCCACGCTTTTCCTCCCTTCAAAACTCCCCTCATCTCCTTCCTCAACCATCTCCATCTCTCTCCGACACCCAACCCTCGCCATCTCTGCCTCTTCCTTTCCCGAATGGCCTCTAAGAACCCCTCTGAGCCCATCTGCCCTGCCGCCGACAAGCCCTCCCCCAAGCTCTTCTCCAACGGCGCCGACCTCTCTGCCTTGCTCCGCGTCAAGAAGCTCTCGGAGAATGCCACCATCCCCTCCCGCGGCTCCGCCCTCTCCGCCGGCTACGATCTTTCGAGGTATCGAAAGTCACAGCAGCCAAAAGATCCGTTCTTTTTTTTCTGCTCAGATCATTATATCGTCTCAATTCCTATCAATGTCAATCCTCCTTTCTGTTCCTCAGCGCTGTCGACACCAAGGTTCCAGCGCGCGGGAAGGCGCTGGTGCCCACGGACCTTAGCATCGCGATCCCAGAAGGCACCGATGCGCGCATTGGTACGTCGGCAAGGTGTTTTGATGAAATGTTCCATTGAGTTATTTTGGTTGTTTTGTTCTAATTTTTGAGGGTTTGGTGCAGCTCCGAGGTCTGGGTTGGCGTGGAAGCACTCGATTGATGTTGGTGCTGGTGTGATTGATGCCGATTATCGGGGGCCAGTGGGTGTGATTCTGTTCAACCACTCGGATGTGGACTTTGAGGTGAAGATCGGGGATCGGATTGCACAGATGATAATAGAGAGGATCGCGACACCGGAGGTGATAGAGTTGGATGATTTGGATGCTACTGCTAGAGCTGCAGGAGGATTTGGCTCCACTGGAGTTTAGTACTTGGCTGTTTGATTAGGGTTTATCCTTTTCGTATCAAAAGGTACTACCTTTTGCCAAAGATGTTAGGCAAAGGCCAGGCCCGAAGGCAGGTTTTAAATTTGGGCTAAAATCGAAACATTTTGGTCTCACTCAATATATTATTTTATTATTTTCGAACTTAAAAAATATTTATTATTTAATTTTATATGTTAATTTTATTTTATTACTTGAAGATAGAGTGGATGGTTTTTGAATCCTGGATTTTGTAATTTAATTTTTTATATTTTAGGCAATTTTCTACTAAAAAATTATATATTTAATAATTTTAAAATAAAATGATATGAAAATTTTTGTTTTTTATGTAAATTTTACGATTTTTTTAAATTGAAATGAAAATTGTTTTTTTCTGAAACTAAAATTGAGAATCTTGGCTTGAAGCATGAACATGGTTTTTAGCAAAATTTTAAGTTTTGGTTTTAAAATCGGTTTTGATATTTAGAAAAGTCGATATGTTTCAATCAAAATTATTTTTATTTTGATTTCAGTCAAATTATATTTTAATTTTTTAATTAAATTTTGACTTTAAATTTAAAATATTAAAAAATAAAAAAAATATGAAAATAATTAATATACATATATTTTTAAAAATTGTTAAATAAACACTTTTTTTGATTAAAAAATTATTTTAAATATGAAAGACTAAAATTTGTAATCAGTCCGATTTGAATTTATATTTTCTTAAAAATTAATATCTTAATCAATTGGATTAAACATATATTTTAATATAAAATTAATAAAAAAATTAAATATTATATTTAAATATAAACAGTATTAAAATTGAAATCAATCGTTTTGGTTTTGATTAATATTTAAAACCATGGTTTTTAGCTTTCCACTTTCTACGTTTTGAATTAATGTCATTTCAAAACTTAAAAAACGGAGGGAAAAACTATGGCCATATTTTGGATTAGGTACATTTCAAAGATGTGGAGATCTCGAGCATCAAGGAAAAATACAGGAAGATCGTTGAATGATGCTGACGAACTTGTTGCAGTCTTTGGTAGCTTCTTGGTGATTTCTAGCATTGCTTGTGCAAGACAACTTTGTTAATCTTTAGTATTCTTGGATCAAATAGCAAAACAACGAAAAAAAAAGAAACGTGAACTACCGGCATAAAAATTTTTGCGAAACCAGTATGCTGCTGTCCCGCTAATAAGCTGCAACTGAGAGAACAGGGAAGAAGCCAAGGTATGAACTAGAAAACACTATCAGCTGTTCCTTTGAAAAGCCAGAACAAGAACTGTGAAAATGGCCAGAGTCCAATCAAATCAGCAAGTACAAACCGAAAATAGGACCCTAAAATTAGCTCATGCTGAGAATTTTGAGAGCATATGGGCATCAGACTTATAACAAAAAGCTTTACCAAGAAACAATCAAGACCATTTCCATGCCTTACTGGACAAAATAATCAGCAACTAATTTTACAGTAAATGCCAACAAAATATTCAGACAAATCTTAAATTGCAGAAACCAAATAGCATGAGCATGGGGGAGAGGTTGACAACCTCACCTCAAAAAGGTCCCAACAATAAAATTCAAGAAAAAACTTACATTAGAGTCTCGAATCTAAAAGAGCACAAACAAAAATCCCTGCACATCAACCAAGTCTCATAGAAGTTACAGGGCAAACCATTACATACTACAGTGGTAAATGGTTTCCCATTTCTATTTTGGTCTCTTCTAGGAAAGCACAAGCGGTAAATATGAATTCATAGGTAATTGATAACTTCTGAAAACCAAACAAACAGCTGCTTTAGAGGAAGCATTTGCCAAGCCAGTAATGCTGCTGACACCAGTTCTGAAGGGCAAACAGAAAAGTAAAGTCAAGATAAAACACTGGAGTTGACATAAATGAAATAAGCAGCACATACCTGTCTCAATGTTCATACTCTCGAGAGAGAGATCTCTCCATGCGATGGTATCCATAATCATGGTCTCCAACCCTCTCCCCCTCCTCAGGTGCAGAATCAGCATTGTCATATTTGCCACCATAAGCATCATGCTGTGGCTTATCATATGGCTCATTGTCATAGTATCCATGATGCTTCATCCGCTCCGTACTGCTGTCAGGCTGGAGATGATCATAATGCCCGTGATTTCGCACCTGATCATATTCATCATAACCTCGCTCATGCTCATCTCCATACTTCATGCCTTCATACCAATCTTGCCCATTGTCATGCTCATCATGTTCCAGATCCCTATCCTTCCCAGACCGATCACGATCATGCTTATGCTCAAATTGTTCATAATCAGCACCCCTCTCATGACTATACCCACGGTCTCTATCATGGCTTGCATGCCCATAGTCTCTTTCTCTATCATGTTCCCTCTCTCTTGGACGATCACGGTCGCGCATGCGTTCACGATCTTTGTCACGCTCACGATCATAATCACGACCCCGGTCCCTTTCTCTATCTCTGTCACGACCACGGTCACGGTCACGCCCACGATCTCTTTCCCTGTCCCTGTCCCTAGTCCTCTCACGGTCTCTATGGTGGTGTCTATCATCTCTAGCATCACGATCTCGGGACCTATCATAGGACCGTTCCTTGGACCTCTCTCGGTCTCGGTCCCTATCCCTCGCTCTTTCACGGGACTTCTCCCTATCCCTGGATCATACAGTTCATGGAGTTATACATAGGAGGAAAAAAATAATACAATTAAAAAGGTATATTATAATGTTTTTCAAAGTGCAAAGAATCATGCCAACAATATTCAGTTCTGCAATAAACAAGTTTTCCTAAACATGCAACCATAACTTACCGATCATCACGCACTCTAGGCTCCTCTGATCTAGGAGGTCCTGATGCTATCTGCTGAGGCTCCCTGGCAAGCAGAAAAGTAGCAGCATATGAATCAAATGACAAATCACAACATAAGAAAAAAGCATGAGAAAATGAAGTATGGAGAATAAGACATGGTGCGCGTCTTATTGTTATACAGAAGGCAATTGCCCCAGAATGCTGCAAGCAATTTAGTACTAAACAGTTTTGGGACTTATCCGAAAAGCAAGGGTCAAATAATTATCTAGCTTTATAATTTACAGAGATCAGTGACTATAAGACTGAAGTCAATAGCAATTCATGGCTAAATATAAAGTTAAAAGCAACTATACCTGCCTAAAAGACTAATAATCAAGTGATGTCTTCTAAGGAGTTCAAATTTACACACAGGAAATCAAGAGATACAAAAATAAAATTAGTAGCTTAGCAGTAAACCAGAAATCAAATTGAAAGACTTGCTACATTAAAAAATGATTTCCAGGGACCCATTTCTTCAAAGAAAATAAAAGTACAGGGAAACAATCTTATAGGAGCAAGCTGAATGATTAATAATACAACACTAGCATGGTTACCTTCCAGAATGCTTTTGATTTACTTCTTCACCTCCAACCCTAGTTGATCCAAGTCCACCACCCAATCGACGAGGCCTCCAATTTGGAACAGTTCTACCACGCTCAACGTCCACAAGTACTCTTCTATTATCCAACTTCCTTCCATCAGCTTGTTTGTATGCAGCTGTACAATAAAACTTCTAAGCATTGACTGACATCAATATGTTCTAGTAAAAAATGACAATGGCACTAGAATCTCTAGTGCAGAAGAATCAACACACTTTTCATGTCCCTGGTATGCATGTATTCAATGAAGGCATATCCTCTAGGTTTATTTGTCTCCTTATCTGTAACCAGCCTGACCTGAAAAACTCACAGGAAATATAAAGAACACTATTAGAATCAATATCATGTGTGCAATACAACTAAGCTAAGGAGCCAATATATTTATCCGGATTTCAAGAATGCTAAACACCTAAATGGCACGACATATAGGCAGCATGCCTCACAAGCCGTGCTCACCTTTTAAGGTGTACAGCTTCGCCATGGAGAATGAATCACCACCATATCAATCGACAACCGATGTAAGAGGCTGATTTACCAGATGTGATATAGATTTACCATCCCCCCTTACCAGGGAAAATTTTAAAATGCAAACTAGGCACTAAATGAAGTGGAGAAACTACCAGAATATCTTCGAATACCAATACGTTTTTGTTTGACCTTTCTATTCAAAAAACAGAAGCTTTAGTAACAGCAAATGGAACAAACTCAAAAGCTCAAATAATGGGTCATAACCTGCTAGGAATCAAGAGCAAGTCCAAGAAAGGGTTGAAGGGAAATACTTTCCATTTCTACCTTGATACAGCAGACAGGAATGTCAAACTGTTCGCAGCAACCCCATTGATGTAATAGTGGCAGAGAAGAGAACAGTGTGCAGACATTTGCATGGGTTAAGCATTGAACCCAATTACCCTTACTCTTACCAGTGATTTTCTTTTGAGAACAAGGTGACACACCAAAAACTAAATCCTAGTCTTAAGAGGTTTCTATGTCTGTACAAGCAATTGGTTTACCTGCCAACAACCATATATAGCCAGTCTCTCCATTATTAATAAAAATATACCTGCAAGCACTCTCTTCTGGTCCAATAATTTTTTTCAGGACAATCAAGTTTTTGTATCGAGTAGGATTTAACATAACTAGAAGATGTAAAATTATGAAAAAGACCTTCAACAAATATACCTCAGGTTCTTCAGTCCCAATAGCAAATATTTAATATCAAAGAAGATAATTTGACTATATATATATCTATATATAGAGAGAGAGAGAGAGATAGAGAGAGAGAGAGAGAGAAAGGAAGCAGAATCAACTAGTAAGATCCATTGAGTAATTTGCATTGCACACTGGGCAGAAGACACGCACACACAGAAACTCGTACACCCAAAGAAAACTACAAAAAAAGGAAAAAAGTGAAAAAGATCTCAAGCAAAAACAATATTCAGTAGAAAATTTTGGAGTTTAATGATAGGATTTCAAATCTGAAGACGAAAATATTAAATTTGATCCTTCCTTCTAACCAAGATTGGAAATAACATTTTCACCATTTTACTAAAATTCTTACCCAAGTTGAGAGCAACAACTTGAGCTCCCAATAAGAACATGGCAATATACTTACCCGTTTAATGGGCCCATAAGTTTCAAACTCCCTTTTAATTCTGTGTTCAGTCGTTTCATAATTCTGCACAACAGCATCATCATATATTAGCGAAAAGCTGTTAAAAGAACAACAAATATTTAAAAAATATTAGTGACTTACCAGTCTTGCCACAAAGAGTGTCTTGTATGGATCACCAGTTACGTTAGGGTCATTATGTGGTTCATCTACAAAAACAAGGAAAACATATAACACTAAGGTATGAACTTTAAGCGAAACTGTAGCACATATAGCTAGAAAATGTTAACTTTACATTTCTGCAACTCTTCAACAGCCTTGGCTGCACCCATTTCAAGGCGAAGCTTGTGTATCCTGGCTCTTCTTTCTGCCTGCAGCAAAAAATAATTTGTGATGTAATAATGGTTTAACTAAAAACAACACAAATTTTGGCCAGATGTCTTTATTATAAGAACTGTTTTGAACTTTCATGTGACCGTGTTTCAGAAAACTCTTTACAAGCACAGGTAACAAGGTTGCACAACAGTTGCTCAAACTTGCTCGAGTTCAGGTGAAACTGCCATATGTTGCAGGAGCGAAACCAATAACTGAACTCTACAATAATAGCTCAGACGTAACACAAAAAAGAATCTGAGCAGTATATAACAATAAAAGCAGCCATATGTGAAATTAACCCTTTGACTGAAAGCATAAACTAGTATAAACTCTGACGCACAGTAGATATCAATTGCTAAAATTGATGATGTAAAAAATGGCCAGAAAACTCATCAGGTAAAATATAGATCCTCAAAACATCTACTGAAAGGGATGAACAGACAAGACGGCATCTACATCAGTTGGTCTAGGACATGATACACATAAGCAATAAGACCCCCACGGATAATCATAAAACAACATATTACAAAAATTCAAGTTAGCTTCTTACAGGAGTTTCACCCTTCTCCACTGGTGGAGCATACTCCGGATCGCTCGGCTGTGCAAAATTGCTCACATATTGGGCCATTCCTGCAAAGAAAAATCCAATCAACATCAAATCATGTCCGAATTCTTACGATCCAGATTAAATCAGCTCAAAACGATTGAAATTACCTGTATACGGAAGGCATTTCCTCTTCTCGAGTGGGGGCAAATACTGCATCGGTGGTCGTGGTTCAAAAAGCTTCAGAAGATTGGCAGTCAGCCCCGTGGGATGACTCTGTCCAATCTGAACAAACATCAAGCAATAGCACCAAATTACTTCCAAATTTTGGAAAAAAAATATCAAAACCTTCTCTGAAATCCACGAATCAAGGAGATCGGAACTCAAAAAATTAAGAAACTAGAGCTAGGGTTTGATACCAGCTTCATCTGGAGGACATTAGCGCGGTTCTGAGCCTTGGTGCGGGCCTGGACGGAGTTGTCGCGGCCGCGCATGAAGGCATCGTTGAAATCCGCCATGGCGGAGGAGATCGAGGTCGGGGGAGAAACTAGGGAAGTTCTTGAAAACCCTAGGTTTATATCGGGTGGGGAAGAAATGCTGTACCCGATCCAAAAAAACCCGGCTTGGTTATGCTACAAATAGATCCGAACCCGATCGTGATTTTTTCATATTACCCACTGTACATTTGGATAATTATCTGCAACCCCTCGTTCGGAGAATTACAAAATAACCCACTAGGACCGATTTATTTAACAACAACCCAGGTTAAGATAAAATCGTATTTACCTAATTCTTTAAGATATATTTTATACCAAGGCAAAAAAAAAAAAGCTCTAAAGTTTATCTCAAAAGTTCGATAAATATAATTTGTTCTTAATATGAGGAGTTTTAAAATAAAATTTTAGTTAACAAAATGTATCATTATTTACAAAAAAGAAATGCCAATAAGATGTCTTGAGTGCAAATTGCTATTAAATAAACCATAAATAAATATATTTATAACTTTATCCGTTATTAAGAACATTAAAAAGTAAAAAGTAAATTTTTTTCTTTTGCTAAATGATAGGTTACTCATTTTTATTATCAGTGCAATACATATATTTAGTTCATAGTATGCTTAAAGTGATAAAATCGCTTTAAAGTGGATTTTTAAACTAATAAAATAGCTTCATATGAATACCCATTTACGGCAAAATGATTTAAAATAATAAATCCATGACTTTTTCTGAAAAATCAATTTATTTTTAAAATATTTTTACTAAAATTTAACTTTAAATATTAAATTATTTTCGAATTAAAAGTGAAAATAATTTATATACATATATTTTTTAAATTATTAAATGTTTAAAAATTTTGGGCTAAAATTACTTAAATACTAAAAAAAATTGCGCTAAGTGAGATTGGAATCCGAGTCATGTGTGACCTAGGATTAGAGCTTAACCATTAATTAAGACTAAAAATATTTTGTGATATAACAATAATATAAAATATTTAATAATGTATTTTTAAAATTTTAATTTTAATTTTAGATCAAGAATTCATCCTAAACTTAAAACCTTGACCCTAAAATATTGTGAATACATACAAATAAAAATCAAATTCTTCCAATGAAAAACAACTAGAAAAAATACAATATTTTAAATATTTTTTTGGTGATTGGAATCATCTGTTATATATAAGAGTTTTGAGTTTCATTAACCTGGTTATTTTAAAAAATAAGAAAGTATTTATATATAAAAAAGGAAAAATACAAATAAAACAACAGCAAATGCAAAACAGTCCTCTCAAAAAGAACAAATTTCTTAATTCTCGTACAACAAACACGCTACAAAAGGAGGATCAATGAGCAATGCACTCAAACTTCTTCTTGGCGCATGTTTCTCTGGTGGCCGGCCTGATTCAGAACCCCGGAATATACTCCGTCGCTGCTACTCGATAGCGACGGGTGGCGGACGTGGTTGTCTGTGGACCCGCTGGCACTGCACTCACCACTGTACTCCGGGCTCGTGACCGTGGCCTTTCCAAACTCAGTCCTGTTTGATGTGTGTGAGGTCAAGTCTTGCTCTGAGCCTGAGCTGAACAACGTGCTCTGGCTGGGCCTCAAGCTCTCATTCGGATCCTCAAGCAATACATCGCCTTCCAATACGCGCACAATCTGCGATGTGAGACATTTGTTGAAGTCATATGCGGAATGTATGTATAATTCTGAACTGAAAGTTATGAAGTATCGCACAAAACTCAAAATAAGATTATTGTCTTGAGATTGTTTTGAGATGAACGACAACTTAGTTACTAATTAATTTGACGAAATCATATAGGCAGTTCAGCAGAATCTGAAAGCAATATATATAGGAACTGTTTTAAAGAAGCCTTCTGTCTGATAGATTTAATCTTGACTGAGTTCAGGATTGAGAGACAAAACTATGTAGTGGCAACAAATTTCAGCTGAATAATTTGACATGCTAAATGCCAGAGGAGATCTGAATGTATTCACCATAATGCTACTAGACTATGAACTGAAATGGAGTTCTATGACATTTATATAGACAGTGCCATAACTTGATAAGGGAAGTAGTAACTAGTAACATTAGGATGAAAACTGATACATGAATTGGTAAAAAATATCAACTGAAAATTTTGCCACAAAACATCAGTGAAAGTTGAAGATATTCAATATTAAAAACAATAAGAAGTTACGTACTTGGCTCATTTTCGGGCGCTGTTTACCAGAATGGCGAACAGACGCAGCAGCACAAGCCACCATAGATGCTAACTCTGTCACGTTGTAGGTCTCCAATCTTCGATCTACAATATCTTTATAATCCCCATCCGCGATTGCTTGTGCCATAACAGGTCTTGCCTGTTTCAGTGAGCATTGTCAGCGAAATTTGTTTTTAGCCAAGTGTATAACTTTATGTTTTCGTACAAAACAATAAAAAGCAGTACACTAACCCAATCTACTAAACCATCATCCATTGATGTGGCTCCTTTCTCAAAAGGCCTTCTTCCAGTGATCAACTCCAGAAGCATCACACCATAAGAAAAAACATCGGATTTCTCAGTTAGCTTGCCACTAGATGCATACTCGGGAGCCAGATACCTTGATCAGTGTAAATAACAATCTTAAAACAGCTGCTGTTCATTTTAATTCAGAAAGATGCATGAAAATCCTTGAAAATTTCATCTCACCCAAAAGTCCCCATGACACGAGTCGAAACATGCGTGTGAGTATCTGGCGAAAGCTTAGCCAGTCCAAAATCTGCAACCTGAAATAGCCAACAATCTCCAAGCATTGATTTCTTGATATAACAACTCATTTTAGCCGCATAAAAAACAAAGATTTGAGCTACAATACAGCATATCAAGAATGAAACAGTTTACCATTGCTTCAAAATTATGATCCAGGAGAATATTTGGCGTCTTGATGTCCCGATGGATAATGCGTGGGTTGCCTTCATGTAGACAACATAAGAAAGGAAGTAAATGATGACAAGAAATAGAAGCACATATAAAAAATAGACTAAAAGTTGTATGAATTACTAACAATCTTCATGCAAGTATGCAATGCCCTTAGCTGATCCTAGTGCAATCTTTTTTCTTGTAGGCCAGTCCATTGTTGGAACTCCCTTCCCTGAATCAAGCAACAAAAAATTCATAAGCCATAGAACACTATATCCACTTCATAATTTTGAGGAAGAGGCTAACCATGAAGATGGTGCTCTAGAGTCTTATTAGGAACAAAGTCATATACCAAGATCCTCTGTGCGCCAGAAATGCAATAGCCAACAAGAGGGACTAGGTGGCGATGATGAATTTTACTAATCAACTCAACTTCTGCTTGGAACTCTCGCTCGCCTTGTCCACCACCAGACTTAAGCTGCTTCACTGCAATCTCTTTTCCGTCAGTCAAGACACCCTTGTAGACATAACCGAACCCACCCTGGCCCAAGAGATTGGCTTGCGAGAAGCAATCAGTTGCTGCTGCAAGCTCTTCGTAGGTAAAGGTGCTCTTGTCTAAGCCCAAGGCAATGCTAGGCGCTGGTGGTGGTAGAGGTGGCTGATAGGGACCCGAATAGGCGGAGCTTGCTTCACTAGCCGTGTTCATTGTTGTTGGTTGAGTAACAGATTTTGATGGTGGAGGGATCCCTTGGTTTCCATTCTGCCATTTTTGTTGTGATGCGTTGCTGTAATAGCCACTGTCTGAAAGCACGGGGAGATGAACAATCTCAGTATGCAAATTAAGTCACATACAAATGAGACAGAGCTAGAATCAATAACTTCGGTGTCAATCAAATAGCTTCTTAAGCATATCTATAGACAACTTGAAATGGAAAAGCTAACATGGCAATTGAAATTGTAATTGAAAATTTTTGCAGCAATAAGCATTCGCTCAAAATGGGAATGATAAATAGTTGTATTTGACAAAAATTTCGTTGAAAATAATTTTTATTCCAAATGAGTAAAAATGGTAGAAGCAACATTAAAGGACTCCGCAAAGTGTGAAGTGATGTCAATACCTTTAAGTCCTGAATCTGCATAGTAGTGCATTGGATCATGAGGCTTCTTCTTCTTCCTCTTGGCAGTACATGCACAGATAATTATAAGTACAAAAAACAATCCAATACCAACTGCAATTCCCACAATGAGGGGTATGTGATGACTGGAGTTGCTATCATTAGACGTTGTTGGTGACTTCCCAGGCCGCTTAGGTGAGGATGGTGGTAGAGCTCCAGGGGGAGGAGGAGGAGGAGGAGGAGGAGGTGGTGGTGGTGGTGGTGGTGGTGTTGGTGGTGGTGGTGGAGGGGGAGGTGGAGGAGGAGGCTTGTTTGAGGAGGAAGACACTGACTTTCGCTCAGGGAAGGAAGAGTCATTATCATATTTGGAAGGAGTTGTAGGTGGCGGTGAGGATGAAGAATCATTTGGAGGTGGCGGCGGAGCTTCCTCCGAAGCCATCTTCCGGTTATGGAATCTAACTTTAGGCGACTCCACCTCGACAAGAATTTATGGTCAACGCAATGCAGACTTCCTAGAAAGAATTTCATCAAACGATGCATCAAACCGGGAGTACAAGATTGTGTACGATAACTGTTCATTTCATTTGAGAACATGGAGCAAACATATGACAGCATTATATAACTAGGGGATGCAGATCAACGGAAGTTAGGAAAAAAAAATCTAAATGATGACTTCAAGAATGCAAAAGAGAGCTGGAAATGTTCTTCAGCCGATCTTTTGCATTCAATTCGTTGGAGATGAAATTAGAAGCAAAATGATGTAAAAACAGATTCACTACAAAGGACTCTATCAAAATCACACAACGAAAACAAACCTATTCAATGACTACAACAAACAGCACGATAGTAAACAAAAAATCAAAGCAAAAGCTACCATTTAGAATGCACAAAAGAGCTCTGGATGTCCTTGAGTCAAAACTTTTGCATTGAGTAACTGAATCTGAAATTAGAGGAAAAACATTGAAGAGAGAGAACAAACTCCCTGTGAAGAACTAGAGATAAAGATCTAATACCTTGATTTAATAGGAGATAAATGGTCTCCTTTGCATCAAGGCTTGGCCTTCACCAACTTTTCTTTTGATTTTAGCATAGAACATCAATACAGGGTTTGCCATTTTGGAAATTGGGATGGCATGGAGAACCAAAGCGAAGAAATGAGTCAACAAAGAGGAGAAGAAAGAGGAAGAAAAATAGGACAAAAAATTAAGTGTTGGAAATTGGAAGGGTTTTCTCATCTCTTCGTTTAGTTTTGATTTGCTATTCTCGGCCGGTGGTTGGCCCTTTCCCGCGGGACCGGAGAAACCCAGCTTGTCACGTGACGTCGCACATGTATGGAATTGGGCTGTGTCGATAGACACGGATGGGCCTCCAGCCCACATGTACGCAACCATGACATTAAAACTCCACTCTGTGGACAAATTGAATTTGAACAAATTTAATTGGAAGTAAATTCAAAATTCTTTCCTCATTAATAAAGATAAGCTAAGTTTTGTGGAGTAAAGTGTGTACTAATTAATTGGTTACAAACGTCTAGAAGTAGATAATTACGTGTGCGTGCGTGCTAATTATTTGGTTAAGACAAAAGAGCTTGTGAAATTCCTAGATAGAGATTTTATCAGGGATCGAGAACGGCCGCATTTCAACAAGCTCCCACGTGGCACGATGCCATGCCAGTCCACGCAGATCCTCACGTGGCCCCCACTCTCTTTCCTCCGCGTGATGCCACGTAGGCGCTACACGACAAGAAAAGGAAAACAACAAAAAGGTCCCGAAGGCGTTTGTTGGTGACCTCCTTGAACCGATTAGGCCTCCGAGATTTCGCCGCCTTACGTTTTGTCCTCTTGGACCTCTTCCCCCGGCTCCGGCCACCTTAATCCGCGCCGCATGTCCACCGTACCGGCAATGTTCTGTGTATCCACCGTGGCTGGAATCGGATCTCTGTGTCGCCCGGCTTGTATGCTTGAGAATAGGACGAATCAATTTTATTCCTACAAACCAAGCACTACTTGGTTGCATCCAGACCGTCAATTTTTTATTTAAGGATTTAATAATGTTTGAGTCGACACAAATCTAAGATGTTAAATCCAAATCCGATGGTCCAGATTTATTTTTATTGTCCCGACGGAAAGAACTAGATTCAAGTGGAACCTCGACTATTTTATTTATTCACTGCGAGCAAATAGAAGGCCAGTCGAACATTTTGTTGCGGGGTGGATCAGTTTTCACGTACATCAGTACATCCCCAAAAAAAACTCATTATCTCCACTTGTAACTAAATAGATTTTACTTGTTGATATTTATTACTGAATTAAAAAAAAAATAAAAAATGGATATAAAACAATCTAAACAGAATCGTCTGAACCCATATATGCAGAAAAACCGTATATTTAATTTGTGTAGAAAAACCATTTGTGAAGCTCTTGCTTGTGTGATCCACTGCAACTAATTCCAAAATTTTCAAAACAATTTTTTCGAGTGAAAAGAAGACACTCAACCATCGGCGACCAAAAAAATCTGTACTAAAAAAACAGAAAAACCAAAAAATAAAATTTAAAACTCAGGGCAAGTTGACAACCAGACTCCCATTCCTCCTGCATTTACATACCGGACAAACCTCCACGTCGCCGCCGCACGCCACGCACACGCACAAATGCCGACACGGCATCAGCAGCACCGCTGCCTCGCCCTCGCCACATCGCCAACACCTCCGCATCCTCCTCTTCTCCTCCTCCTCCTCCTCACTATCTCCGAAACACGACTCCGCGTCCTCCGCGACGCGGCTTCCTCTCTCTTGCGTCGCCGACGCCAGCACCTGCTCCAGGTTGCTCCGCAGCACAGTGGCCGCGGCCTCGCTCCGCTGCGCCATCTCCCGCCAGACCTGATTCTCCGCGCTCAGACTCTTCACTCTCTCCTCCAGTGCCCAATTAAGCCGCCCGATACTTTCGATCTCCTCCTCCTTACCCCGCAGCCGCCGAGAAACCCCCTCCTCCACTGCCTCCAGTATGTGGCTCGCCAGCCGCTTCAGCCGCTCCGCCATCTCCGCCCGCAACTCCTCCGCCTTCACATTGGCATTCGTCAAACACCTGATGCGCAACACAAAAATCTTTTAAAAAAACCACAAATTCCCTACATGCTTGGCGATGAGCCGGTCGATATCGAGCTGCTGCTGCTGCTGCTGCTGGATCTGCAAGCAAACATCTCCTCCAATAAAACTTCGCTGCCGTTTCCTTGGCGGCGCAGAGGCCTCATTCACGGCGACGCCGCTCTCCGAGGCCATCACCAAAGCGTTCATAATCTCACTGCGCAAAGAAGACCCAATCAACAACCAAAATAAATCAAATTTTGATGCCGAAATCAGAGAGAGAAGTCACAAAATCACCTGTTTCGCATGAAGAGGTGGAGGTGGTGGGCATCGACAGCCATGACAGATTAGGTTTGGAAAGGGAGGATATGAGCGCGAGGGGGATTTTATAGTGATTTTGTTGGGGTACAAAAAAAAGGTGGGTATTTTGGGAAGACGGGGGTCGTTATGGGAAGGAGAACGAAGGCGGGGAGTTCTAGTGGGGAGCGGTGGTGGGGAATCCGAGACGGCGCGCGGGAAAGGCGGATACGTGGCGGGAGGATAGCAAAAGCGACACGTGGACGGGGGGTGGGGATCCGTCAAATGTGGGGCCCTTGGATGGGTCCTGTTGTGGAGCTGGGCCCCGTCGGTGCGCTTTCTGGGGCCCTCCTTTTCGCTGACGTATCGTCAACCGCTTCCCGGCCTTCTGGGTGAGGGTACCGCGCCACCCAAGCTTTTACTGTGGACAATTGATATTAGATTTGGTTTTTTTTTTTGCATATATAGCCCTGCAAAAATGGAAAACAATATATTGTAACAAATTTAATATATGCATATATAGTGTCAAAAAGTTAAAAAATAAAATATAAGGTTCCTGTTTTAATAGAAACTCGTCTATATAAACTCGGTAAAATCAAGTAATAAAACTAATTTCTCAAAGTTAATCGAATTTTTTTCAAGATTAGGCTGAAAATTAAAATCTCTCTTCCGAATGTCCAAGATTTGGTAAATTTCAATTTTTAGAATTTCAAATTCTTCAAGACAAACATAATATTTAAAAAAATGAGTTTTTACTAAGATACCGCTTAATTTATGATAAATTTAGGAAAAATTAATTACATTGTTACTATTAATAAAAAATCACTCACACCATATTATAATTTTATAAAAAATTATTTTAATTAAAATATTTAATAAAATAATTTATTTTAATTAAATTAATATAAAAAGGTCAAAATTTTGAATTTGATTTTAATTAAAATAATTATTCATAATTATCTCACAGTCGGTTTGATAAAATTAGGTTAAAAAATTTTAATTTCATAATATGAAACAATCGGTCATTTATAAAAACTAATATAAAATAAATAAATTTTATATTAATTTAATAATTATTCAACCAAAATAAAAAAAAATTTTATTTTTTATATTAATTAAAGTAATAAAATTGAACTAAAATATTTTTAAATATTTTAATTAATATGACTTTTATAAATTTATAGCATAATGCGAATTTTTTTTATTAATAGTTAAAATATAATTAATTTATCGTAAATTCGCTTTAAATTAGTTGATTTTTCACTAAAAACTCTTTAAGAAATCTAAAAAAATGTTAAATGACACGGAATATATATTTCACTAACTAAAGCTTATTATTAGCCTATCATGCCATCGAGTAGGCATGCAATTGGGAAACTATAAACAATAAGCACTTATCTTGAAACCCTAATCCTTGTGGTATTTTAATCCAATTTGACAAGCAAATCGCGGCAAAAGAACGGCAAGATCTAAAGCCATGCTTCTCATTGACTCGCTGCGTGCAAGATCGGAGTCATCGATGCTGACAACCTTGTTCCCCGGCAGGATCTTTATTGAGCGACTCTTAATGCACCCTGACTCGACCCTAATAATCAAGTATTAACTAATTAATCTGTAAACCATTTGATTTAGATTTAGGGGTCCGAGTCAGGCCGTACAATCACGCGATCATGGAGACACATGGAACAACAGTTCGACGCCACCGCATCACTGCCGCTGCATTATATACGGTCGACAAAGTCAGGGTAAGTCATTATTTTGAGAGAAAGTACTGCTGCTTTTTAAGATTTAAACTCACGCCGTCCTGCTAGTGACATTAAACTAATAACTTCCTTTTTTAATATTAAACTTTTTTTTTTTTGCATATAAACCCCTGAAAAATCATCTCTGTATATGTGTTTTCTAAAAATAATAGGGCTAATTATCCACACCACCCTTTTTTCAAAATTTTATTAAAACATGATAAAAAAATTTAGACTTATTTATAAATAAAAATATTGAAGGGGTTTATTTGTAAATGTACAATATGAAACTTGTAATTTTGAATTTTAAGTTTTCAAAGCTTCAATAACTTATTCGTAAAATTTAGTTATAAAATAAATAAAATTTAGACTTATTTATAAGTAAAAATCTTCAAGGGTCTATTTTTAAATGTACAAATGTTAAATTTGTAATTTTAAATTTTAAATTTGAAACCTTCAATGTCTTTTTTGTAAAATTTATTTAAAACATGATAAAAAACTTAAACTTATTTATAAATAGAAATATTCAATGGATCTATTTGAAAATATACAAATATAAAACTTGTAATTTTAAATTTAAGTTTTCAAACTTTCAATAATTTATTCGTAAAATTTATTTTTAAAATAAATAAAATTTGGACTTATTGATAAATAAAAATATTCGAGGGGTCTATTTTTAAATGTACAAATATTAAACTTGTAATTTTAAATTTTAAGTTTTAAAACCTTCAATGTCTTTTTTGTAAAATTTAATTTTAAAAATGATTAAAATTTAGACTTATTTATAAAAAAAATATTCAAGAGGTCTATTTTGTAAATGTACAAATATGAAACTTGTAATTTCAAATTTTAAGTTTTAAAACCTTCAATGTCTTCATTGTAAAATTTTATTTAAAAAATAATAAAATTCGAACTTATTTATAAATAAATATGTTTTAGGGGTCTATTTATAAATATACAAATATTAAACTTGTAATTTGAAATTTTAAACCGAAAATCGAAAATTTAAACCTATTTTATTTTTTCAGTTTAAATTTAATTATATTTAAATTGAAAAAAAATCAAAATCAAAACCAATATTATATATTTAAACCGAAAACCGAATAACCCGAATTGAATTACATATTATACATATTTTGATTTTGAATTTTTTTCAATTTAAATATAATTAAAATTTTTAATTACAAATTTAACATTTAATTTTGATTTACATATAATTAATTTTTTTTATTTTGATTTTGATTTACATATAATTAATTTTTTTCATGGTCTAAATTTAACATTTGTACATTTAAAAATAGACCCCTTAAATATTTTTATTTATAAATAAGTCTAAATTTTATTTATTTTAAAACTAAATTTTACGAATAAGTTATTGAAGGTTTGAAAACTTAAAATTTAAAATTACAATTTTCGTGTTGTACATTTACAAATAGACCCCTTCAATATTTTTTTTATAAATAAGTCTAAAATTTTTTATTATGTTTTAAATAAACTTTTACAAAAAAGATATTGAACATTTTAAAACTTAAAATTACAAATTACAAATTTAATATTGATATATTTAAAAATATATCCTTTAAATATTTTTATTTATAAATAAGTTCAAATTTTATTTATTTTAAACCTAAAATTTACAAATAGATCCCTCGCCGGACCCATCATCGGCCGGTGTCCGCACCCACTCGTCGCCCTCGGGCGTTCGCGCCCGCGCACAGGCCTCGGGCATCCGCGCCCGCGTGCTCATCGCCCTCGCCACCGTCGCTTGTTTATTTGTAAATAATTTGGGAGAAAGACTTTTTTGTAAATCGAAATAATTTCAAGGTATTATTTATAAATATCCGAAAGTTAAATAATAAATAATAAATTTTTAGGGTTTTAATTATAAAAATAACGGAGGGTAAAATCGAAATTTTTTGAAAAAATTTTGATTAAATAACAATCGGAGGGTATAAATAAATATTTTAAAAATGAAAATAGTGTAGATAATTACGAAAATTACGAAATTTTTTTTATAATTAATCGAAATTACGGAGAGCATAGGTAATTAGGCTAAAATAATAAGATGCACGAGACGACGAGACAAACTCTACCTCAATTTCGATTGGCCGCCATACGAGGGGAAGTCAAACTGAGCTCTACCTCACCTACATCTAGGGTATAAGGCAGCGGGGTATAGTAAATAGAATGCCCCGAAATCTTTAACTCGTTAGTCTTTTACCCACCGTTTAGTCTGAAATTAGAATTAGAATTAGAATTAAAATCAAAATTAATAAATAATTTTTATAAATTAATAATTTTTATTAAAATTAATTATATAATAATTTAAAATTAAAAAATATTTACTTTTGTTAAGTAATTTGATTTAATAGTGATGTAAAATAAGAAATATTAATTTTGTAAGAAAAAAATTTTAAAATGAATTTATTCTTATATTGATTTTAAATCAAACGGTCTTCTAAATTTAAGAAAAATTATAATTATTAAACCAATATATAATACAATCATATATATAATTTATGGTGTTCTGCGCAGAAACATTATGAATTTATCAAAAGGTTTAGAGAGGAATTTCACGATAAAGAATATATTTTTAGGGGTAGATTTGCAAAAAAAAAAAAATCACATTAATGCTAGATCTCAATAGGAGCTCTTTTCCATGTAGTGCACAACCGATGGGTGAATGGGATTCCCCATCCTTCGCACCATTTGATGGCTCTCTATTATTGGCCACCCATCCAACCCAACCACATCACATGCCACTTTGTCTTAACCAACACCCAAACGTCAGAACTCCAAAGCCCAAAAGTCACAAAGAGAGACAGAGAGAGCATGTTTTGTTTGTGTGATTCCCACTTTTGAGAGCAATTGGAAGCACCTTGACTTGTGGGCACACAAGTTCAGCTTAAAAAGTTGAGTCCTCTTTGCACATATAGCCCCTCGTCCTTAGCCTTCTCTCTTGCTCCACTTCCAATTTGATGAGAATCTCACTTTCCTTGGCCCTTGTACTCATTCACCATTTGGTGATATATCTTGGTCCTCCATCAAGGCACAATGAATAAGTAGCTTTTGGGTTAGGCACATTTCATTTGATCAAAGCAAGGGTTGCATCATTCTGACCTACAAGGCGTGGAGAAGGAAAAGTAGGGTGTGATGATGTTTTTCGGATATCGAGCCTACAATTATTGATATTTTGTTGGATTCAGTGGTCATCGTAACTCATATTGTGAACCTTGATGGCGAGGTCCGCATCCAACACGCCAAGGCAACCGCTCCATCCCTACCAATCGGAAAGGTGGTTCCATGGCCAGTGTCATGAGATGGAGGGGGGTGTGGGGGGCGGCGGTTTGGAGAACATGCCTTTGCTCATGCACCTTGTTCATACTAGGGCCCTTGAACCAAAACCCTTGCTTGGAATCCATTCTCCTGGCCGGATCTCTTTGGGCCACCCAAAAATAGGCGTGGGGAAAGGCATGGAGGGTTGTGGGGTTCTTTCTGCCACTTGTTTTTCGTCACAAAGATACCTCCACAAACAACTATGCTAGTCATTCTCAGCCACCAAAAATGACAATACCTAGTTATTAAATTTAAACCCTGATGAGATTTTCTGATAAACATAGCTCAGCTCATAGGCAGAGTTCTGCAGATAAATGAATAAAGTAGGCGGGCAATGGAAGCAAAAGAAATGAAGTTTATAGCAGAAATCTCCCCTTTTTCCAGAAAAAAAGAGAGTAAATACGCCGTGGGGTTTGTTTTTCTCATACATATAGATCATAGACAATCTTTTGAAAATAAAATGCCTGAGGTAGATGGTTTTCACAATAAAAGCAAAAGGCAGGTGGTTTCTAGCAAATCTATCATTATATTTGTTTCAGAAAAAAGAGCAGTAAATAGATAATGAATCAAGATGCCTTTGCCACACAAATCTATGTAGCCTACAAGTGCACTTTTGCCATTGATAAACATCACTGACCCTTGCGATGGACCATCAGTTGCTAGGTCAGAGATGCTTACCTTCTATAGCAGAAGACAAGTGACAACAGTAAATGCAAGCAACAGTGCGTGTGCTGCTATGACTGAAAGAGAAAGCTCCAAGCCTAATTATTGTTGTTAGTTTGATGAATAGCTAATCCTAATGATATGATAAGTTAGTAGGGTTTGGTACTGATTTATCAGCAACAAAGTTACTCTAAAACTAGCTTGACAAAGATTGAATGCTAACCCAAGAAAATGCCAAGTGCCAAAGAATACTGAAACTTTTCAATCCACTTGCAGAAGGAACAAATCAAGCACATAAAGTTCGAAGCACAAGATAATAATGGGACTATCCTAGTGATATTTAAGACTACCGGATATTATTCCTCATTTTATAAGCACTAAAGCATCCATTTGGAGACTTTGACAGTGACCATGATGCCTTGTTAAAGATCAAACTATAATAAAATGAAACCATCTTTGGATAAAGGGTAATCACATCATTCTGCACTTCTTGGTTTAGGTAAGACAGCTATTATTTAACTTTTAACAAGTTATGACCACACAAGGGTTACAGTATATTATCATTAGAATGTCAAGGGGTTAAATGTGAAAAATCCCATCATTTCAAAAGTTGAAATCCAAATCATACAGAACGATCACAAGAAAATAGTAGAAAAGGGAAGAAGGCTAGAAAAGGAAGAAGTTAACCTCAAGATACACAAAAGATGAAAGGCTGGCTTCATGAGTTTGATGCAGTTCAAAGCAAAGCTTTTTGTGTAACTTTAGTGGAAAGACAGATATGCTTGTGATTTTCTGGAACCCATCAAGTTGAAAGGGGCCCTGGCACACAAAGTTCAGACAGAAATGTTACATCCATAGTGAAACGAAGCTGGGATGCAAATGAAAGAGACTAAATGTATAAAAAAGCTTCGATGGGTCGCAAGAATTAGATCGCGACAGGTGGAAAGTGTGTGCTTTGTGGCCAATAATAGAACAATATAAAGCTTAAACTTTAGCAGAAGATATGCAAGATGAGAAAAAGGAAAAGACAGAAAAGAATCATATCATCCAACACGTGTTCAGTGATACTAATCCAACGATCTTAGGATCCACCGAGTTTTTCGCTTTTTCAACTTTCCAGAGCTGCAATAATCTACAAGAACATATATTCTCCAGTTGCTGCATCACTGCTTGTTGTAGTAACAGGAGCAGCCACTATGAAATGGCACAATGACTGTTCACGGCTCTTCAGTCAAAACGTAGTTCATGATTTGGCTTTTCGCTATAATAACATCAATGACATTGTCCACACTAATGGCAGCAAATAGGTCCTCGCTGCAATAATTGAATTTGGTTCATGCATCTTTATCCTATGTTACCTTTTCCAATACATGTGTTAAATGCTCATAGAAATTCACAGCAACATGTTTTCTTATGATCTATATTACAATCAGGTTTTCATTTTCAACGTTGAAATAATTTCAAGCATTCGTGCCCGTGCTTTCTATTGTTCACAACATCATGACCATCATAGCAAGGCTGGTACAACTGGTTTATGGCTGTTATGAACAATATAAGTGGTTCATCACAAAGAGTTCTATATTCAGTTGGTGGTAGTTGCGATCATGAAAGCTAATTTTGAGAGAGAAAAGGATACTCAGTAAGCAATGTGGAGGCCAGCTTGTTAGAGCAATCCTAATCGTCAGCCAGCTTCGTATATTTAATGCTTGTTGCCTTGACTTCATCTATGCCATTTGGATTCTCTTATTCTCCACGTTCTACAAGAGATTAAAGCTAAGAAGATTTCCCACAAGCAATAGTTTAGCATATTATATTTGTCTAGGAGTAAATAAACAAGCTACAGGCCACCCTCTTTTGGGAAAAAAAAATTGATAAAAGAAGCAAAAGAAAAGAAAAGCAAGTGGATTCCAAGGTTAACCTAGTAGAGACGGCTCTTGCTGAGCATGATCTTTTGTATGTGCAGACATTTCTTCTGAGATTACCATTAACCCATCTAACATAAGAAAGATATTAAGGTAAAGGCTCCATCTCTGCGGAACATAAACAGATCAAACTTACTGCAGTGAGGAACAATGGTAAAAGCTTTCACGAACCTTGAATGATTCTCTGATCACGCAAGCAAGGCTGACAAGTCAGGTAAGGGATATTGGAGAAACATATTCATTGATGGCTAGTTACAGAAGTACATTTAACAGCAAAAGGATCCAATCAGATAAAAGATTCTTATTGCACAAAGGAGGTAACGCCTAACACTTAATGACTCCATGTTCATGAAATTGCTTGATTGCGATCATGAGCCAACCCTAGTGAACCTAAAACCTACTCCAGAAAACAGCAGTCTGGAATGCCTCCATAATTCAATCCATATCATCCAAAAATACACAAAAAATTCAAAGTGATACTCATGCATCAAAAAGATCTTGGCCAAAAGTAGATCAGGTTTCAGTTCTAACTTTTCATGGGTACAGTCGTGGGAGGAGGAAATCTAGCTTCTTTTAATGAGAATCAAAATTTTAAGAGAAATGCTTGGCTAATTAACCCCTGACGTACCACAGTTATGCATCCAGGGTTCAATAATCTCCATTGATTGTTTAATCAAACAACAACTTTAAATTACAAAATATAGGTCAGAATTTTACCTAATATAAAGCTTTCTCACAGAATTCTATCATCTACACCTTTCACATGCAAATTGTCTGCAATAATTCAATGACCTTAAGAAACATTACAGCTTTGCAGCTTGATATTCAATCAAAAGAATGAGCCAAAGAATGTATTACGCAAGATAGGAAGTTTCAAATCCGTACACAAAATGCATCATGACCTTAAAAACAACAATTCACTGTAGATGCTTGTAGCAATACTCGACATAAAATGAATTTGGTCAGTCAGCAGACTGCAATACAAAGTTGAATTGGTCCTAAACACTAAAGAGGTTATATTCATCCATCAAGAGAATAGATTACAGAGGTTGGGAACCAGACTGAAACTGAAAGAATGAAAACCTGGATGGGGCTAAAATCACTACAAATGTCATGTTTTGTTTTCAAAAATAAACAGTCATTATATAACAACAGGAGAAGGAACATAATAGCAGAGAACAAAGCATCAAATATGAAAAGCACTAATTTATTAGAACTGATGCACAATTTGAGATTATCCACCCACACCTTTAACAACAAATAGCCTGTGACTTGAAGATAAAAACATTTCCATAAGCTGTATAACACATGGATAATAGTCATAATATGTATCTTGGAGTTCCCAACCAGGTTTGTCTGATGCACTATATCAACTGTTTTCGTTGTTGTTGAGAAAGCATATAAACAGAAGATTAGTCTGTAAATTTGTCTAAATTCACTGCCATGCCAGAAAAAATCATATAGAAAACATCAAAACATCATTTGGTAATGCAAACATATAACCACAATCAGCGAGCTTTTTAAAGGTAGCATGTCTAAACTCCATTGCAGTCTTAAAACCATTAGTTGAGAAGCTCCCAAATGCCTGCAAGTTTAGAGAGATGCTACATGAATATCCGGGTGAAACACAAGTCACTAGCAGCCCTTGTGATCACATAACAATCCTCAGAACATGAAAATATCTTGCAGACTTGCCCCTTGATGGCACAATATATGCTATGCTTACACCCTGCGAGCAATTTGAGAAACTGGAAAAATAACACCTATGTTTTAAGCTTGACACCTTTCATATATCCGCAGTATTTGGTTAATTACAAAAGAGAGTTCCAACTTCTATCTCAACAAAGAACCATGCGAAGATAGTAAAGTTTGGTTCATTGAAGTTCTTACACTAAATTTGAAGTCATATACAGTATCTCATCAACAAAGAGAACTCAATACATCACAAACATAAACCAGTCAGATATAATTGGATCAGATTGGCGTTATGAGCCAAAATATATTCTAATGTAATTTGACCAACAAATGCAAGAAAGTGACACTGATACAACAATCGCAACATCAATATTCTTTGCTGTACAACATCACAGACTTCTCTGCTTTAGTGACATGACACAACTATCTATTAAACAACAAACTTCTTGCCTGAAACTGATACATTGAACTATAAAACCCAGGCGTCTACACTGTAACATGTCTCAGATTCAGATTAACAGGATACACATGGACAGGTTATAAACTTGGACTTGAGATGTGTGAGAAATATCAGGACAAACCAAGCATCATTATCAATAAACACTTACGAATTCTTGTCATCAGACAATAAACAGGATTCGATAGATTGTGGGACTCTCTTGTTTCTCCTTCTTTTAATCTGTCCAACTCTTGACTGCCTACATTAGGGACATCTTAGGCAGGACAGTTTTTGGTATGAAATCCCGTAAGGACCTTAGGAAATGCATGAACAGAATAGTTCTGTACTCATCCAAGCAACATTGCTTCTTTTCAGTCATGATCAGGATCTTGAAAAACTCTAAAGCACAGAATCATGAAGTCACACAGGCAAAGGGCAGTCTCAAAAAATAACCTGCAACTCTTGTTCATTAAGATTTGCTCATATATCAGCAATAGTTTTTTGCTATATCTTGCTAAAGATGAGGCAAAAAGGACTCCCTTGATCCAATGATTCACTCAGTATATTTCATCCCCATTCTCAGCATAAAGATTGCTCAGTCAGTATAGACATCTGCAATTGACCATCACCATTTTCAGAAAAGAAATATGTGCTATGAATCACACAGGGCAAGGGGGCATATTTAACCAAGGGGAGTACAAACTACAAGCAACACAAATAGCTCAAGTGGGAGGCTTTCAGATAAATAATTATCATAAATTGCCATTAAAAACAATAAAATGTGCTGAAAAAGATTATAGAATTTTACCCTATATGCTTTAAAACATCCATATATATCAGAACTTGACAAAAAAGAATATATGCCAAATACTTGCAATTCTTGATATATTTTTGACTATTCACGTCAAAGGCGCTAAAATCAAATATTTTTCATCACTAGCTGTCTTCTTCAGTCTTATATATCATAATGTTATGGGCCAAGTGTCAAAAAGCATTCAAGAACTTCAATCTAGCTAGGTTTGGTCACTTTATGGTCTAAGATCAGTTTAAGATTTGAAGCACATTGGAAAACAAAGCAAAAGCACGGGTGCAAAATTTGATGACCACTCATCCCCTAATCCTAAAGCCCTCCAAGCAACCATCGGATTGTTCAAACCTGGTGACATTCTACCAATAAGCACCGCGAACTTGTCAATAAACCTCAACAAGGGTGACTTCTCAACCAAGTCACTCCCATCATAGGCCTTCTTGAGGAACACAGTGCTCCTAGCGCCCTTGTTAGTAATGTAAAAGATCCCGTGATTGTTCACCAAGCAAAGCAACAGTCTTGAAGGCAGGATGCAAGGTTTTAAGTTTTGATTTCGCATTGGTTTCGGTCAAGACTGTAACCAAATGATTTCAAAAAATTAATATTTTTTCAGATAGTAAAATATCCAAAATAAACAATACGATCAAAATGAAACAATTAAAATGTATCGATTTCAATTGAGACCGAAACTAATTGGAAAACTAAAACTCGAATTAAGTTAAAACCTTGAATCACTCGGTGTGGAAAGCATCAAGCTTGTCAAGTCAACATCTTTTCCATCGTGAACCTCAAAATCTCATGCAACACCACTCCCACCACCTTCTTCCTCGCCTGCGGCATCCCCGGCTGGACCCTCCTCGCATTCAGGTAGGTGAGGGGAATGCCAGCTTTCGCCATCGCATCACCTCCTCGAGATAGCTCTTGTTCGGCCGGAACCATGCAGGAAACTTCAGCTTAAACGCAAAGGGGCCTTCAAAGTTCCCATTTTTCGGCACCTTCTTCACCTTCTTCTCCACTGAAACAGTCCCAATATTCAACTTTTCCTCTCGTGCGGTAACCGCAAGTGCCGGATCCTAGCTCTCGAGGCAGAGACACTCCATTTTTATCGAGAAGTAATCCGAATACTTCGGAATCAAACAATTCTCGAAATTCTCCGGCAAGCCGAAGTCCGATTCGATCAATTTGATCTTCTCCATCAGAATCCTGCAATCGACGGACAATATCAATAGCTTTCGTAGTTTGCGAACCAGGATCGGCTCCATGAGCTCGCAGGCTCGGGATTCTTCGACTGAAACCCACTCGGCGCGATCGGTCAGGTAGACGGCGATGGGTGCGCGGAAGGCGGCGCCACCGGAAAAATGGAAGACAGAGGGGTGGCGTTCGACGAGGGAGAGGAGAGACCATTTGTGGACGAAGCCTGTGTGTTTCTCGAGGTCGCCGATGAGGAGGGAGCGAGAGGCGGAGGAGAGGATGAGGGATCGAAGGCGGAGGAGGGGAAGGTGTTTCTTGCGGAGGTATATGGCCTTGTTGTTTAGGGGCTCCCGGTGGTAGAGTTTCTTCCTGGGGAGGCGGCCGGGCTTGGAGGAGAAGATGGTTATGGAGAGGGAGGGAAGCACCCATAAGAGGAGACGGGAGTGAGGCTTGGATCCCCTCCCAGCTCTCTCTATTTTGCCAATATTTATAAAATAAATAAATATAAAATGATGAAAATGTGTATATATTATTTTTTTTTAATTTTAATTAGTTTCCATTCCAACGAGCATGCTAATAACGGAGGAGAGACTGGTAGTTATAAAACTGTTTTTATTCTTCGACGATGGTTATGTATTTCGTGTTTCATATATTTTGTTCACCAATAAATTTAGAATTGAATAAAAAAAATAATTTGGCATACAAGTCAACATATGAAACCGAGGGTTGTTAACCATCTGTTTTTTTTATTTATGATAATATGGTTAAACATCAATTTTTTGGTATCATTGTTAAATTTCTTTTTCTCATTAAATATTTATCGGAAATAAATTAATAAGAGACGTATGTTCAACCAACGATTCCTGTTAGTATGATGATTTGTGTAGTTTTGTGTATCCATGTCGTACAAATCCAATCAGTATACGCAAAATGCCTAGCTCACAAGTCTACCATAAAAAAAAATTGCCTCGCTCATGTGGTCGAATCCTCCTCGATCATGGATGCGAAGCACCAATATGGTCACCACTCACCAGCACAAGCGACAAGTGTCAAACTAGGAAATTTAATTATTCAACATATAATTCTCCCGATCAAAATATGAATAATCTAATAAAAATAATATATCAAATAATTTTACTGTTACTGATTTATCAGAAACAATCACTACACTAGTTTCCTCAACATTGGAAATTATTTTTTTTCCAAAAATACTAAATTAATTAAGGCGTAAATCATATGCAAATAAAATCAATCATCATCATTAGAATTTTTACCACGTGGCATTTAAGGCCCGTTTGGAACGGGGTCAGGGTTAAAGTCACCTCGTCCTAACCAAACTATCTTTCAAATACTAAAAATTTGACCAGACTAATATTATTTAATTTAATTTAATTATAAATAAAAAATAATGAGAATGCCCTCGTCTCGACTGGCGAGCTCGCCACCCGAGCTAGCCCGGCGAGCCCCTCGCGCGAGCTCGCCGACCAAGCTGCCCGGCGAGCTCGTCGGTGCGCCGGACCTCGTCAGAGAAGACGAAGTCAGCGGCGGCAGCGAGAATGGCTACTGAAGGCAAATTTGTCCAGAAAAAATTTAAAACACCCGCTAGCCAGATCAGTAACCAAACAAAATTTACTTGACCGTATTATCGTTTTACATTTTACCTCTTCCTTTGACTTTGACCTTGACCTCATTCCAAACGGGCCCTTAATGATCATGGTGGTCGACCATATCAATGAAAAATTACTACCGAAATTACATTGTACATCCAGAATAAACCTAAAAAGACATGATCCCAGATAGATACTTGACATGTTCCTCCTCTTCCAGGCCCATCACAAGGGAAACGAAAACCAAGACTTGCTTTATATAAAAAAAAAACTTCTCTTGCAAACAACTAGCTACCATTACCCATAAGAGTAGCCGTCAACGTCTGTTACAGGATATTATCCCGTATAAAACTCTCATAGGGCTTTCTTCAACAGTGATGAAAGGATCTTACCTTACACCATCTGGGGACCTAGTGATAGGGGTATGCACTATTTGGTTAAAACCGAATTAACCGACTGAACCAAAACCAAATAATCGATTCGGTTCGGGTTATTCGGTTTTCAATTCGGTTTGATTTTGAAAATCAAAATTTTGTAATTTGGTTTCAGTTTCGGTTATTGAATTTGAAAAACTGTAAAAACCGAATTGAATCGAATTATATATATACCTATGTACTACCAGTAGGTTTCGGTTTTGGGCTAATCGGTTCAAACAGCCCTATATATTATCGCTATCAGCAGCGATCGGTTCGCTGCTCTCGCCGTTCTCGCTCTCGCCTCTCATTTCAGCCCTAACCCTAAATTCCAATCGTTTCTCACTCTTGCCGCTCTTGCTCTCACCGTTGCGGTGCTGCGCCTTCATCCATGTAGCTGCGGTGCTGCGCCGTGTCGGTGACATCGCTTTCGTCCACCCCCGGACCCCCCTCCTCCTCTGAGGCTCTGAGTCCCGACGCCTCAATATCTCTCTGGTCGACGCTCTGAGCTTCAATCTCTCATTTTTCTACAACAGATTAAGCTGTAAGGTGAGAGTATTTAGGAAATTATGAAATTTAGGGTTAATTTTTTGTGAAATTAAATTAGGATTTTTTGATTTCATCCAATTTTATTGTTAAATCAGTAAATCCTCAATTCCGAATTGACGATTTTTCTTCTCCTTTATCCCTGCAGCTGCGGTGTTGCGCCGTGTCGATGACATCGCTTTCGTCCACCCTCGGACCCCCCCTCCTCCTCTAAGGCTCTGAGTCCCAATGCCTCAATATCTCTCTAGTAGACGCTCTGAGCTTCAATCTCTCATTTTTTTATAACGGATTAAGCTGCAATGTGAGAATATTTAGGAAATTATGAAATTTAGAGTTAATTTTTTGTGAAATTAAATTAGAGTTTTTTGATTTCATACGATTTTATTGTTAGATCAATAAAACCTCAGTTCCGAACTAACGATTTTTCTTCTCCTTCATCCCTGCAGCTGCAGTGCTGCGCCGTGTCGGTGACATCCCTTTCGTCCACCCCCAGACCCCCCTCCTCCTCTGAGACTCTGAGTCCCGACGCCTCAATATCTCTATGGTCGACGCTCTGAGCTTTAATCTCTTTTTTTTTTACAACAGATTAAGCTGTAAGGTGAGAGTATTTAGGAAATTATGAAATTTAGGGTTGATTTTTTGTGAAATTAAATTAGGGTTTTTTGATTTCATACGATTTTATTGTTAATACTTTCGTCCACCCCCGGACCCCCCCTCTTCCTCTGAGGCTCTGACTCTTTGAGTCCCGACGCCTCAATATCTCTCTGGTCGACGCTCTGAACTTCAATCTCTCATTTTTTTACAACGGATTAAGCTGCAAGTTAAAAGTATTTAGAAAATTATGAAATTTAAGATTGATTTTTTGTGAAATTAAATTAGAATTTTTTTATTTCATACAATTTTATTGTTAGATCAGTAAATCCTCAGTTTCGAACTTTCGATTTTTCTTTCCTTTCATTCCCGGTGACATCGCTTTGGTCCACCCCCGGACCCCTCTCCTCCTCTGAGGCTCTGAGTTCCGACACCTCAATATCTCTCTGTGACCAGCCTTCGACCCTTTGAGCTTCAATATCTCATTTTTCTACAACGGCATCATCGGGATCAAATTGCAAGGTGAGGGGATTTATGAAATTATGAAATTTAGAGTTGAATTTTGTGAAATTAAATCAGAGTTTTTTGATTTCATACGATTTAATCTGTAATTCTATATTTTCTATTGATAGATGTTAAACGAGGATGACAGTCAGGAGCTTTCAAACACAAATCCAGGTATTCCAAATTCAATGCCAATTTTTGCTTCTCAGGAAAGTTCTATGCCTATGACTATCAAAGTTTCAAACAAGGGCAATGCATCTACGTGCAGTACAAAGACTCCAATGCCAAGAAAGAGAATGACAACACGATCAGCTGTATGGGAGCATTACACAAAGTTCACAGAGTCAGACAAGTCAACCAAAACCAGATGCAACTACTGTGGTAATGAATTCTTTTGTGATTCAAAAAGAAATGGTACTTCTTCTCTTAGACATCACATGAATCAATGCAAGCAATATCCATATAATGTTGATACACATCAAACACAACTTGCTATGCAACCTATTCAAAAAGAAGTAGCAAATGAGTCTGTACTAACTAGTTGGAAGTTTGATCAAGAAAAAATTAGAAAAGCACTGACATACATGATTGTTGTAGATGAACTGCCTTTTAGTTTTGTGCAACATGAAGCTTTTCAATACTTTATATCTCAAGCTTGTCCTAGATTTCAAATGCCTTCACGTTGGACTATGACTAGAGATTGTTTTCAACTCTACCATGATGAAAAGGTAAAGTTGAAACAATATTTTAGAGAGTCCAAATAAAGAGTTTGTTTGACCACTGATACTTGGACCTCAATTCAAAACATAAATTATATGTGTATCACAGCACATCATATTGATATTAATTGGAACTTGAAGAAAAAACTTTTGAATTTTTTCAAAATTACAAGTCATAAGAGTGAAGTTATAGGAAAAGCAATTGAAAAATGTCTGTCTGAATGGGGAATTGATAATGTTTTGACTGTTACTGTTGATAATGCTTCTTCAAATAATACTGCTATTTTTTATTTGAAGAAAAAATTTTTGAATTGGGGCACTTGTTTGGCACAAGAAAAATATATTCATATGCGTTACAGAGCACATATCATTAATCTTGTGGTGAAAGATGGTTTGAAAGAAATGACAGATTTCATTGCTCGGGTTAAATCTGCAATTAAATATGTGAGATATTCTCCAGAAAGATGGTAGAGGTTCAAAAAATGTGTGAAAATTGAAAAAATTGAAAAAATTGAAAGCAAAAAATGTCTTTGTTTGGATGTATCCACAAGGTGAAATTCTACCTATATGATGCTTGAAGTAGTTCAAACTTTTGAGAGGGCTTTTGAAAAATTTGAAGAGAAAGATAGCAATTTCTGTAATGAGCTTAATAATGAAGATGGAACTCCTCTGTCTTTTGACTGGCAGAATGTTAGGCGACTTATTACATTCTCAGAATATTTTTATGAATTGACTCTTCGAGTTTCTGTCTCTATGTATGTTACAAGTAATTTATTTTTTGATGAAATTTGTCAAGTTAACCTTCTTTTGAATATGTGGAAAGTCAGCAATGATACAAAAGTCCAAGATATGGCTGTTATGATAAAAGACAAATATGACAAGTATTGGGGTGAGCCAGAGAAGATTAATATGCTTCTTTTTGTTCCTATTGTCTTTGATCCAAGATGCAAGTTAGAATATGTTGAGTTTGGAGTTGAAAAAATGTATGAAGGTGAAAGAGGTGTCATGATAAGAAGAAAGTTGCATGAAGTTGTATATGATTTGTTCAAAGAGTACAGGATGCGACTACAGTCGGGAGGAATGCCATCTAGTGAAGAATCAAGTATGCCAATGTAATCAAAAAAGTACATTTTAAGTAGTCTATTTGCTGAGCATAGAAAAAGTTTCATAGGAGATGAAATAAAATCTGAGTTAGACAAGTATTTGTCAAAGGATCTTGAAACAAATGAGCCAAACTTTGATGTTCTGGGCTTCTCAAAAGTGAATAGCTGCAGATTTTCTATTCTGTCACATATGGCTCGTGATATATTAGCTATACCTATCTCTACAGTGGCCTCTAAATCAACTTTTAGCACAGGAGGGCGCATACTTGATCGTTTTCGTAGCTCTTTGGCTCCTACACTAGTACAAGCTCTCATTTGCACTCAAGATTGGATTAAAAATTCAAAAATGAAAATCAATGTTGAGAAAAATTTGGAAGAACTTGAAAAGATTCAAGAGGGTAAGATTTGCATTGCTAATATTTTTATTATTGCATTGTATATTTTTTTATTATGATCAAATAATCATTGAATGGTTTTTTTATTTCAGAGTTCACAAAGACGAAATTGGATGTCACAACCATTGAATTTTGAGAAGTCATCTTAAGGTTTGAATATACTTACTTATTTTTTATGCATTTCTTTTCATGTTTCTAACTTTCTATGGTCATCTCTTACAGATTCATTATTATATATCCTTTTTACTGAATATTAACTTGAATACCTGCTTTGTATCTTCATAGGCTCATAACCTTTCAAAGTGGCTCCTTATCATTCATGTGCATTACAGCATCAGTGCATGTATGAAGTTATGATCTTACAATCCTTAGTTCCTTACCCAGTTACCTACTTACCTGATATTTTCTTAATTGTTTTTACTGTGATGATATTTTACTATGTTTTTTTAGGTTCAATAGTATGATCCAACAGAAAAAGTGAATTTAGTCTATTTAGATGCATCATGCATGCATCCAACTATCCAGGAGCAGTATGTATCCAACTATTATTTTGTAGGAGCAGGTAGATGCCTGAGGGGAGGCATCTTCATTTTTGATGATGCATTAAAGCCAAATCCGAGCCTCTTGAATTTTTGCTTTTATTTGAGGTTTTTCTGTCTTTGGTGTTTTGGTGCGGAGGTGTTCCATGTTAATCTTCCTGATTGGACTATGGTCCCCTACTCTGGCTTCGTCCTCTTCACTTTGTAGCAATGACATGGTTGTTTGGATGGCCTGTGAAAGCAACCACTACCTACCATTCGCGCATGGGGAGAGCCAAAGAGGGATGCTGGGTTTTGACAATGGATCAAAGGCGAATATGACGGTATGACCCTCTTGGAATTGTTTTATAATTTTTTTAATGATTTTTGTTGAATTTTTCATAAGCTGTTTGAGGCGATGAAGATGTTGAATCATTGGCTCATTGCCATACGCTATGCTCACATGTGGGCAAGTGACTGATTGAACAATTGTCTTATTCTTTGGCTTCACCCTAGTAATGTTATGCTGCTTGAAAGTTGGAACTTCTAGCTTCTGTTATGTTACTTATGTACACGGGATTACAGGAGATTTCTCAAGCTTTTCTTAATGGACCATTAGACATGATATAATCCTTTAAAGTTCAAATGCTAACTAATTACTGAATTGATCATATTTATTCTGAATCACAAAATTACAGTTGTTGTCTTGTAGCTTGCTGATGCTGAGTTATTTGACTTGTAAGAATGATATTATAGCCTTATAGGATTGTCCTGCTATTGTACATTATCCTGCAACTCTGCAAGCATGAAGTTGAACTGTTGAAGTGTTCTGCAACAGTGCAGCTTGCCAGCTTCTGGTACTATACAATATATATTGTCTTGTTACTTGCCTACTCCTGCAAGTATGAAGTTGAAGTGTTAAACTGTTGAAGACTTGGAACTTGGAAGTCTTGAAGTGTCTTGCTACATGAAATTGAACTGTTGAAGTGTTTTGCAGTTTGCCTGCTTCTGCTAGACTGCTACTATACATTGTCCTGCTGCTCCTACTGCTCCTGCTTCTCCTGCTGCTCCTGCAACTTGAAGACTTGATTCACTTGGAGTCTTGAAATGTCTTGCTACATGAAGTTGAACTGTTGAAGTGTTTTGCAGCTTGTCCGCTTCTGTTAAACTGCTACTATACATTGTCCTGCTGCTCCTGCAACTTGAAGACTTGATTCACTTGAAGTCTTGAAGTGTCTTGCTCTTGCTTGTGCGGTTGTGCCATTGTGGCATGTGAGATATTGAGATTAACTGATTATTTATTGGGTTGCAATTTGCAAACTTGCAATTGGACTGGGTATCAGGGTCAGGGATTCAGGATATGTATAATGTATCTATTGAATACCCTGTACTAATTTTTTTTTCCCTTATGCAAATGACCAGATCCAGTTATCCAGATAGGCTCTTGTAAAAATTCGATTTGCAATTCGGTTATAACCGAACCGAACCGAAATATTTCAGTTCGGTTCGGATTCGATTTTTATACTATTCAGTTTGGTTCGGTTCGGTTTTGGATTTTAAAATTTCGGAAATTTCGGTTCGATTTATTCGGTTCGATTCGATTTGGTTTTAACCGAATGCACAGCCCTACCAAGCGAGTGTCGCCAGTGCGGAACTCGCTTTATGCTCCAACTATCGCTCCAAGTCTGGAGCGCATCACGCACAACCAAATTTCGCAGCCCAACGGTCAATCAAGTACGAAAGGATAATGTCCGAAAAGAGTACGAAAGGTATGGACATTAAGGACGCGTTTGGTTCGATCTCGGATTTAGGAATTGTGGAATCGTGGGAATTGAGTGATTCCGAGGAATTGAAGGAATTGAAGGAATTAGATAATTACAGTGTTTGGATGAGTATTTACTGTAAGAAATTGGAAATTAGCCAATTCCTAAATTCTGAATTCCGTTGTTTGGTTGACAAATGGAATTGATTAATTCCATAAGTTGTTGAATTCTTGTATTTGGATGAGTTTTTACTGTAAGGAATTGAGAATTAGCATATTACAAAAAATATTTAATTTATATATAAATAAATACGAAAATATAATAAACTTAATTTAAAAATTTAGAATTAGAGAAATATATGTTAACTAATTATTATTATTTAATATAATATTATTATTTTCATGTAAAAGAATTTTTTTTAAAAATAGTTTCTTTTTTATTTATATTTTAGTTATAAATAATTATAAAAATATAATAATGTTATTATTAAATATATATAAATAATTAAAAATAATAAATATTTTTTTTAAAAAAAAAGCAGACTATGTAAATAACTTATTATAATCAATTACAGATTTATTTAATATAATTTTGTTATTATCTTCTAAAATAATTTTTAATAAACATAGAAAATATATACTTATTTTTAAAAAATAATTAATATTTAAGTAATTTGAGTAATAAAATAATTTTAATTTTAAAATTATTGAAATAATTTTAAAAATTAATAAGATTTTACAGAAAGACTCAAAAATGAAGCGACTTCAGTTTCACTATATGTACAAATATCATAATAAATATTACGATGATTTGTATCTACTACAGAGATAACTTAATATATTAGAAAAGACATCTTAGCAGGTTAATACAAAAGTCCGCTCAAAAGATGGTTAAATGCATAGTTTAACTTAACAGGTTATTACAAAATATATAACTATATACTTATATCATCCATAAACTCCTGAAGCCACTCAATTCTGTTCTCATCATCTATACCATCAACAAATGTCATGCCATCAATCTCGTCCTCATGTAAACCCCTACATGCAAGTTTCAGAAAATGCTTACTAAATCGTTCCCCCTTGAACTTCATCAAAGTTGGATACACGGCTTTCTTCCAAGAATCCTTTCCAGTTGTTTGAAGGGAGGATGCAACTTGACGCATGCTGATCATCAACTCTTCCATCATCCTCTGATCAACAATTTTGCTATTGCGCTTATGTGACCTCGATGTATTCTCTGAAGAAGAGGCTTACTGTTTACCTTTCGACTGACTATCAGTAGCATAGTTGGTAGAAGGTCCCTCTCTATCAGCTGCATTCTGAGTATCCTCGTCTACAGAATACAATCGAATTCATAATACATATTTGTGGCAATCTTCTTCCCCTTCTTTTTGTTGTCTTGAAGTGCAAGCAGGCTGGAATACTCCGATGAGCAGCATTCGCTTTGAGTTCAGCCACCACCAAGTATCCATTTGAGACTTGTCCTCTGCTCTTGGGTCAGTCGAGTCGGGAACTTGATGTCGAACTTGATCTTGAGATTTGCCTTCTTGCCAGGTTCCCTTACAATAGGCATCCCCTCCTTGGCAATGACGAGTTCGTAGCCTGGGCTGACCACATCAGTCACTGGAATGAGAAGCTCACGCCCATCAAGGGAAGTGAGTTTCACGGTGGTGCTTGCCAGTGCCTCTGCTAGGGATATCTTCTGGTTTACAATCAGGTCGTTGCCGTCTCTCTTGTACACCTCATGGGACTTCTCATCGATCACAAAGACGAGGTCGGCTGGAAGTAGATTCATCTGCTCGTTCCCCTTGTTAGGGAATGTAATCTTCGTTCCATTATTCCATCCATGCTTGATGCCTATTGTTAATATCTCTGATTCAGGGACTAGTCATCTGCAAGAGATCGGCAAGAAAAGAATGACATCACTGACTGAAATGTTGGATACTACTAACTTTGTGTAAAATTATGGATGACACTTCTTATCTGAATCCAAATTTCAGGAAAAATAATCAAAATACACAACACCCAAAATAGTCATATTCAAAAGCAAACATCCTGAACTTCTACCAAAAGAAAAAAAGAAAATAACCAGGTGGTCTCACTAATGACAAAACAACTTTCTTGAATGCGATAAACTGTTACGCAAGTTAAAAGGGTCCAACTGAGTTATCTGCCGTTGAATTCATATTATTATCCATGATTTTGTACAAGTTCCTAACAGGCAAAAACTTAGCTCCAAAGTCGAGGAAAATGCAAACAAAACTAGCAAAGAATGCGTCACTCAGCCTTGGGGTTCCAACACATACATATGCCAATCTCAGCATTTCCAGCAAAACTCAGGTTGCCATCTGCAATAGAACTAGTTATAAGTTTTGTTTCCCACAAAACATTCAATTCAATTAGTCGTAGAACAAAGGGGAAATGAGTCCAAGTCAGGAGTTCTTCAAAAAGCCTAACTATGTGGATAGAATAGAGTGGGAAATGAGAAGTTTTCTAACAACATCAAATCAATGGAATATTTTCTAAAATTGGAGGTAATGCATTAAGAACAGAATCTATTGAATTTTGAAGCTTGTGCACTACACTTTGCATTGAGAACATCGAGCAGTAGCCTACGTGGTGACCCTAAAACATAAAACATAAATAATGACTAGAGCTCAAAAAATCTGCAACTAAAGGAATTAAAATATGATAGATTGATAATGAATTAAAATGTCAAAAAAACACAGAAAGGCAACCTAGTCTCAAATTGAAAAAAGGGAAACATAAGCAGCGCTCAACATACCACTTCGGAAAAATCGGAAAGGCTACGAGATATCATTCATCCATCAAACAAAGTCAAAATCTTTCTGGGGTTGCTAAAACACATGAAAGGCCAACAGATCCAAGCTTTAATAGAAAAATTTTACATAAATCTACTCCATTATCGATGAATATCAATCACAAACCGATTGCGAAGTTTTTGATCATCTAAGACCATACAATCATCAAACTCGCGAGCATGACAACCAACAATACAGATCAAGCTGCAAAAATTCTCTAGGGCTCCGATTAGGTCAAAACTTCAACCTAATTTCCAATTTTCTCCAGTTCGAGAATCCCAATTTCACAATCATCAAACAAAATCATCGCTTCAGAACTCAAATTAGCATCAAAAAATAACACAAATTTCATCAAAATTTGCAAAAAAAGGCCAAAAATCATGCAGGTCGATCGAGAGAGAGGAAAACGAAGAAGACGAACCTCAAAATTGGGACTTTCGGCGTTCGCCAATAGAAACATTGGACATTGGTTTCTGCATCGAAACCTCGCCACCGCAAATCGAGATACGCCCGAGAGACGAAGAATGGGAAGAAATGAGGAGGCGAAGACGCGGCCTCTGGGGCGATTTTCGTGGGAGGCAAGTGCTCCGGCACTCCGACGCAGTGCTTCGGGGCAGCAGTTGGGCCGATTGAGCTCTTCTTTAGTCGACTGGACGAAATCGCGAGCGATGAGCTCCGGAATAGTGGGAGGCAGGAGAAGAAGACGACGTTTGAAATGGACCCGAAATCGTGGGAAAAGGGAGGAAAATCACGGAGAACACAGTAAAAATCAGACGAATTCACAGGGAATCATTGTTTTCCCTGCGTTTTGGCCGGGAAAAAAAAAACGGGAATCGGGAGAAATCGGAAATGGGCGATTCGCTCAATTTCGGATTCTGAAAATCGAAATAAATACGAAAATGGAGAGAATTGGGTTCTCAATTTCCTCTATTTTTCCGATTTTCGATTTCGGAATCGAAACAAACACACCCTCGCTACCCATAGCACGATTCATGCAACCTAGCTAAGAACCGGGTTCCGGTCGCGTCGCTGGCGATCGAGCGCTGGATCCGGCCGGTTTAATAGGTACTTTCCTTTTGTGCTCATATTCCGATACGGCGCGCGACAATCGCGGTTGTCGCAACCAGATCCAGTCCCATGTTCATCCCTTTAAATCCGGATTTAGTGTTTCCTGCAAGCTCCCAATATCAAGACACGGCCTCCAAGCTCTTCACTCTCCTCCTCCCAATCATCCTCGCGCTTCTTCTTCTCCCCTCCGCCACGGTCGCCTCTGACGAGGCCAAGGCCGCCGCCGAGGACTGCGGCGGCTCGGCGAGGGGCCAATGCTTCGACAAGGCCGAGTCCCTCCGGCTCAAGATCATCGCGATTCCGACCATCCTCGTCGCTAGCATGATTAGCGTCAGCCTCCCGCTCTTCTCCCGGTCCCTCCCCACCCTCCGCCCCGACCGCAACCTCTTGGTTATCGTCAAGGCCTTCGCCTCCGGAGTCATTCTGGCCACGGGGTTCATGCACGTGCTCGCGGACTCCTTCGAGAACCTCAGCTCGCCGTGCCGGAGAACCTCTGGGCCAAGTTTCCATTTACAACGTTCGTCGCCATGCTGTCGGCGTTGCGACGCTGATATTGGACTCTTTGATGATGAGCTTTTATAGCAGGAGGAAGAGTGGTGGGCGGGAGGCCGCGGTGGCGGACTTTGAGAGCCCGATGAACGAGGTGCCGGCCGCGCAGTCATCGCCGCAGCCGCCGCACGGGCATGGATATGCACATGGCTTTGCTCTTGAGTTAGATGCCAATGAAGCGGACGATAATACATTACAAAGAAATCGCATTATCGCTCAGGTAAATACAAATAATTTAACAGAAAATTAACTCTTAACTTTTGTCATATTTATGGGTAAATGATATTTTCTTGTATATGTAAATTGGAAGGTTTTGGACATGGGAATTGTGGTGCACTCAGTGGTGATTGGACTATCAATGGGCGCATCAGAAAACCCATGTACAATTAGGCCTCTTGTGGCCGCTCTCCGCTCCCCGTGCGACAGGTTTCTTGTGGAAGGTCATGAATTTCTGCTTACCTACTAAATCCTTCCGCAATCATCGCGATTTGTATGCGACTCTGTCTTATGTTTTTTGTGTCCATTATGAAGAAACCACTGAACCTGTTCTCTATGATTGCCTTTTTGCTAAAAAAGTGTGGAGTTGGATCTTTCAAAGAATAGGCATTGTGCTAGAGATGTTGGATCTTATTTGCTCCGGAGGTCATAAGAGTTCATCTACTTTAATGCATTCATCACTTCTTTGGTGCTTATGGAAGACTACATGTTAGAGGATTTATTCTTTTACAAATGAGGCATCTGATAGGGTGGCATCTACTGCCTTCTTCTTGGCTAGAGGTTTTATTCAGCACATCATCCTTTCAGTTTGTTTTCACAGTAGAAGTTCGTTGTACTAGAAGATGGAGCTTTCACTCATCATTCTCTGCTGGGTACATACTGTTCGATGAAAACAGGTCTTCTATATATGCGGCTGCCATCCGGTGCAACGTCTTCATCTCTTGCATTAGAATCTAAGGCAGTTTATGGAGGTTTCCAAATTTCCAAGGAAATGAGGCTCAAGGATTATTTCATACTGAATGTTAGGATGCAGGTATTTGATGTCATCACTAAGAGAAATCCTGGCCCTCAAAGAAAATTATGATTTATTCGATTATCGTGATCAAATTCTGATGGATTCAACAGCTTGACATTCCTGTCTAAGAAGCTTCATCATTGTTGCTGATTGGCTGACCAAAGAGTGCCTTAAGTTAGGAGTGAGCTTGGAATGGGAGCAGAATTTTCCTCCATTACTGCTTCACTTCTTCCCTCGTGCTCATTCGAGTAATTTCAAGGGGTTTTATGCAATGATAAACCTGCTCCAGGGCGCTGTTCGTAATTGTATTGAAAATGTAACACCCACGTGAAAAAAGAATGGAGTTCCGAAATATAGGTTAAAGTCTACTAACGGGTCTCACGTGCGCTTCGCAAGTTCCGCTGTCTCTCTCGTTCAAGAAAGAGCGCACCGCGTCGCCGGAGACCACCGCCTCTCTCCGTAGATCGCGCGGGAGAAAGGCAAAAGGAGGAAAGGATGGGGAAGAGCTGGAAGAAAATGGGGAGGGAACCGCCCATCACCGAGGGCATACGAGTTCAGTTGAGGAAGATCCTCGAGCAATTCCGCGAATCTAAAGCCCAAGGTCTGGAACTCTCGTTTCTCCCTTTTTTCGAGGATTTTTGGCGATTGTTGTTGATTTGGACGTTCTGGTGTGTGTTGAAGTGATGTGGCTTTTGATTTCCAGGCTCCGAATTTTTTTAGGGTTTCTGGAGCTGGGGTTTGTGCTAGTCAAGAAAAATTTGCTTTTTATCAAGAAATTCCTTTATTCCAATTTTTTCCAGATTTTTTTGCTTTTTTTTGTCCCACGGGTTTCTGATATTTGTGGTCCACATTTGAGCAATCACGAGGAACTCTAATTTGGTGCATTTTTGCTTTGTTTCTTTCGGTTTTTCTTGGTTTTTCGGTTCTGATTTGATTTTTTACCGAGAAAATTTATTTCTTTTGGCTGTTTGATGTGTTGTTTCCCGTAAAAATTGCTTGGCTCTTCTCTTTGAGGAAGTTTCCAGCATTAGAGTCCGTTAATAGTCTTTGATTTTCTTTTTTTTGGGTTTAATGATGTCATACATCTGTGTTGGCTTCCTTGATTTCTGAGTTTTTAAGTTTCTTATCTCATGTAATATTGTGACCAATGTTCACATTCAAATGGCGATATTATGATTTACAGTGTTTGATATGGATGGTCACTGGGGCACATGAACGAAATGATCGATATTTGCACCTGTCCTAATTTCTCATTATCTCTGGACTTGCTAGTGTTGCTTCCATAAAATCTCTACCAATCACAATTTCCTTGGATTATTCCACGTAAAGGCATCCTAATCTGAGTGAACCAAAAATCCGATTTTTATCTTCAACTAAAGTAGAAAGTTCGGGTCTTTTTGGCAGAGAAATAGGAAGGTTTTGTGATTAGAAGTAATTTTTTATATTTATAAGAGAGATGTGGCATTTTTTATTACTTGATTTGGTTGTTCTTATTGGTAAATCTCTCTGATTTCAATCATCACGACCAGTGCCTTCTGTGGTATTGCAGATAAGTTCCTTTATTATTCCCACAACTTTAGCGTGCTAGTTCTTTTCATCTTCTTTCTCGCACAGCATGTCTGTAGATACTTTAAGATATGCAGTTTAAACTTGTTCCAACTTTCAGCATACACATTCGAACCTGGCCAATCAAAATATGAACGAGGTGCAATTCATAATATGTGCAGAACGATGGGGATGTTTTCAAAGAGCACTGGGTGAGCATTGGTTTGACCCAAACAATGAGAGTTTGCTATATGCATGCATACATACATGGACAAGTATACTTGTAATACATGCATATTTGATACATCGAAGCGCAGCAAAATGAGTGTCTGTGTATGTATAATTTAATTTGTGTTGCCTGTTTTTGCCAAATATAGTTTTATATATTGTTTCTTGATGAACTTATGAAATATATTATGTTGTTTGCAAGCTAATTTAGTTGCTTTCATGGAAGATTATCTGAATGATATGATTCTAATTTAATGCATCTACACACAATGTTTGTCATTATAATATTTTTATTCGCATTCTCTTTGAGAAAAGATTCTATGGATCAAATACCAAGTCAATGATTTTTCCAAAGGAAAAATGGCTGTGGAATTTTCTATCATATATCATACACCATCCTTTTAACTGTCTTGAGCTTTTGGCTAGTGGAAGTATGCTTTCTGTGACTTCTCTCTGAATAACACGAGGAAAATTCATTTTTAATATACCTTTTCAGCATTTAGAAATGTGAAAACTTCTTAGTTCTTGGATTTAATGTTTGCGAACTTGCTTCTTTAAACAATGATCAGTTTGTTCTAGGACTGTATCCTTAAGCATATATCTTATCTGAAGAACTAAGCAGATAAATCCTGTAGGTGTTCCAATGGGTATTTCATAATCTGTGGTGAAACACTTTATTTTGTAATTGCCTTGTCTCTGTATCCTGGGGCTTGGTTGGGGTAGGTTTTCCAACATGTCCTTGACCCAATGCAATCATTTCCTTCCAAAACTCTTTTTTTGCATTAGTCTGAGTAGCGCCCTGAGTTTTCTATTTTTTACATCTAAAAATGATTTCTTGTGCAATTGCAACGCTCTCCAATATATACCTTGTATAAATGCAGGTTGAGTAGTATTGACTAGTTCTGAAATTTTTTTTCTTAGTCTTTCTGCTAGGACTTTTGTGAAAGCTTTTAGTATATGGTTTAGTAAATAAATGAGTTTGAAATCTTTTAGGTTATTTGCCCCTTTTTTCTTTGGGATCAAAATAATCAAAACATGGTTAGTTTTATTCAAGGAGGATTTATGAAAGTAAAAATCATTAAACATCAGCATAATGCCCTCTTTAAGAGTGCCCTAGGATTTCTTGTAGGATAAAATGAAAAAACCATCAGGAGCAGGTGTCTTTGATTCTACCGTACCCCAAATAGTTTGTTTGCCCTCCTCTTCTGAAAATTTAGCATCCAATTCTATAGGTTTTGTACTTTTTGGATATAGTTTTTCCTAGTTTGCTTCCTTAGTTCATTCCTTGGTAGAATCAAATTGTTTTTTTGTAGAAGTCCACCGTATGTTTAGCTATGCTTTTCTCTGTAGTGTATATTTGTCCATTATCTCTTAACTCAGTAATCTTGTTAAACTTTCTTCTATTATTGGTTGATTTATGAAAGAAGATAGTGTTAACATCGCCTTCTTGTATTCATTGGATTATGAATCTTTATTTTCATATTAGTTTCTCATTTTTGAGAATATCATCAAGCTCTAATATGCTTGTAATTAAACTATTTTGTTCTTCTACTGATAATTGAGCTTCTTCCTGTGCTTTCTCTAGAATGTCAATGCCCCTCATCAGTTTTTTTCTTTGCCATTACATTGATAAAGTTTTGTTTACATCATTTGGAGATATCAGATCTTAATCTTTTTAATTTCTTCATCATATTCTTTACCCCATCTATTTTACTTAAATACTTTTTTCAGTTGTCAATCACCATGCCATTAAAGTTTTTCTCTTCTAACCACAGTTTTAAAGAGAAATCTTCTCTCTCTTCTTATTATCCTTAGAAAAGAGTATGATGGTAACATGGTTAGAAGTAGTTTGAGGAAGAGATTTAATTATAGATAGGGGGAATTTTGTTTCTCAGTCTAGCGAAGCTAAGAACTATCTAGTTTTGCAATGTTTAGATTCACTTGACTATTGGATCATGTGAATTGTTTGCCAGAAAACGGAATTTTCAGTAGATCATATTTAACAATCCAATCATTAAATACTTCTCCATTTATGTTATTAGTTATGGTATTGTTCCTGTCATCATTGAATCTTGCGGCATTAAAATCATCATAAGATACCCATGGGACGTCATTTTTTTCTTTAACTGCGTTTAATTTATTCCAAAACTCCAATCCTCTTTTTTCGTACATAAGGACCATATACTGTAGTACAAATCCACTTTTCTCGAGTTATCCAGTTGTAAAAGAACTGCAATTGTAGAATTGTTTCCTACATATTGATCATACAAAGAAAACATCCCTCCGTTCTAGTCAAATAGAATTCAACCAGAAGCACCTTGAAATGATAGTTTAATCCATTTTTCACTCCTCCTCCTAGGAATTTTAGAGTATGTTTAGAGTATATTTGTTTTATAGAACTTCAAAATTCTAAAAATTTTAATGTTTTCAAGATTTAAAATCTTGAATTTAGAAGTTCTGATAGTATATTTGTTTTGTAAGATATGTAAATTCAAAATTGTAAAATTTGGTGTTTATTTTGTTGGATTTGTAAATTCCAAAATTATAAATTTTGTATTTTGTTTGATTATAGAGTTCAATATGTGATCTTATATGATGAATTCTAAAATTTAGAATTTTGAACTTCAATCAATTTTACATAATTAGTAAATCCTATATTTGCTGGAATTTGAAAGTTTTAAATTTTTAAAGTTTCGTATAACAAACTCTAGATTTTATAGTTTTTAGATTTTGATAGTGTAAGAACTTTGAAATATCACAAAATAATCATGTCCTTATTAAATTTTCTTAGTTTTGTTTCCTAAACACCGATTATATTTGCCTTAGCTTCATATATCATATTTTTAACAAATCTCTTTTTCTAATGAGTTCTCAATCTTCTAATATTCCATGAAAGAATTATCATTTCTTAGTCAAAACAATATTTTGAGATATATCCCTTGATCTTTGATTTGAAGTTTTTGTGGTGTTAGATATATTGCTAAGGTTTTAAGTTTGGACATATCTAATTTCATTCTACGGATTAACCTTATATGGGTAAGTTTTTCTAAAGACCAAGATCTAAATATGCAAGGATTTTCTTTTCTGAAAGCAATATATGCATATAAGTAGGATTTAGAAGTACTTATGTTCTCAAACACCATATAGGTGTACCTTGTGGTTCTGGTACTCATCCACAACATTGGTGTAGTGGGGGGGTGGGGGGGCTTCTATTGCGAGAGGAGAATCTATTTTGAGGAGAGTTGGATGATATTAGGGTAATGTTGCAACTTACACTATTTCATGTATCTTGCCTCATGTAACATTATGATCTCGTCATTTGCCACCTTCAATAATTTTATCAGCAGTAGAGTAAATGTTAAATAGAAAGTTTGGACATTGTAGGAAGTTCTCATCTGTCATTTTCTTCTACATCTCTTTATCTATCCAACATGGGACTTCTCTCTAAAGGCATTTTTACATGATTATGGATTGTCCAGTTTCATTCGTTGAAAAGAAACGACATTGCTCCAGTAAAAGGGGAAGCCTATTATTCGCTTTTATCACTATTTCTTGGTCCTGACCCCATTCTTTATTGGGAGAAACCCTCACTGGTTTATATATCAATTTTATAGATTATGGCATTGGACCCAGTACCAATCAGAATCATTTGTGCTTTCGTTTACTAGTGTGTTTCATGGAGTTCCTCCAGAATCTCAATTTTTGCTTTTGCTTGGGTGTCTCTAATAGTTCCCTATATCTCTTTTGGAATATTCCAAGTGCTCTTTATAGAAATCAGAGCTTTGAGTTTTCTTGATATCTGGAACCGTCTCCAAGGCCTTATCTAAACCAATCAGTGTTGCCCAATCCGCCAAAATTTTAGAAAGAATTGCTTTGCCCCATAGCTGTAAATCCTTAGTTTTGATCAGGATCCAAACCCTTCTTCTGTCAGGTGTCCAAGATGGTTTCCACTTATGGACTTTTACCAGCCAATTTCTTGATTGAATGAATTTTGGTGTCTTCGCCTCCTCCAAAACACTTGGATTTGGAAAACAGAAAAGAAATATATTTTTTTTATTGCTCTTGGATGCCATTCTCACACCTCTGACCATTGAAGCACACAAGTTTCTTGGATGTGTCTTGCCGAAGGTTTGTGGCCAGATCCAATTCTCGATCTTTTTGGGCCTCGCCGATGTCAGAGCCTCCTCCCAAGGCCCCAGCCATCAATGGGTCGAGGAACCCCCCTGGTCAGAGGCTTGCCTGGAGCTCCAACGAGATCATCGTCTTGAGAATGGATCTCTTTGAGGAAGATGAGCTCATTTCCTGGCCTCTTTGGTTCTCCTTATCTCCATGAGATTCTTTGTTCTCCTAAAGTCCAGTTACTTAAATGGTTTTTTATTTTTTTTCTGTGAACAATGCATATGTGACTGTAGCTAAACACAAATTTGCCTTATGATGCTATCATGTATGTCTTTTTAACAGGTGCGGTCAAACAAACTGCTTTTAACACCAAAATATTCCAATTTTTAAATTCTTTTTATTAGTGGTTTCTCTGCAGAAATTCTTTGTTGTAGTCTTGCAGACCATCATTTATAGCTTATAGCAATATCACCCTAAACATCATTAACTGTTTTTCTGGAATACCAACTTCAACAGGAAAGGAGATCGACGGCAACTTACAGTTTATAAAACTAAAAAGGAAAAAGGACCTAAAAAGGATAAAGAAACTTCTACTTCTTTGAATTTTTCAGAAGAGGCAAGGAATATTCTACAGGATTTATTTACTCAGTATCCTCCAGATGATGGAGAACTGGTTCAATACACACTTGAGAATACTAGCGGGCAGACTCATAAAAAAAGGCGATGGAAGCCAGATTCTACCTTTTGCAAGCCTTCAATGGATAAGACCGAAATTGCAAAGAAGCTTGAGCTGCATACCACTAGAATGAATGAGGTTCCATATATGAAAAAGGTTCTCTTTTTCCTATTTGTGCCAAATTTATTAGGATTGGTGTTATTTCTCTATTTATTTTGCTGACCGTTTCAATGACCGAGATATTTTTGTTTCTTTTGTTCAACATCTGATTTGTATTAAGATGCTGTAAGATGCATGCAGGTTTCAAGAAACAGGGATAAACTTCCTATAGCATCCTTCAAGGACGTGATCTGTTCAAGTCTGGAGTCTCATCAGGTCAATAAGATTCAGGAGCTTATTCATTGTCCTGTTATTGGAGTCATTAAAATTGTGTTTGATGTCTATTTCTGTAAAACATATGGCTAGAATTATAACGACAATCTAAAAGCTGCATGATTGAACACTTAAAATCAATTCTACATATAGCCTTTGCTGATACATTCATTATGATTCTGTGAGTAGGATAATTGAATGGAGAGAAAGGAGATAAAAACTTAAGTTAGGTTCTCAAGTTTGTTACTTCACAGGGATATTCTTATTATCCTACTTTGGCATTACTGCCAGCAAGAATAATAATTGACACTGTCCACTGGATGTACTCTAGACGTAGTTGGAATTGCTGAAAGAAGTTCATTTCCAATTTCTTCTATCATTTTTTTTATATACACGCTAGTAGACTCTTCATCCTTAAAGGATGTGTTATATGCTTCAATTGTGCTGCTAAACTACTAGCAACCAAACAGTTATAATATGATTTAAAAACTTAGAAGCTGCAGTAAATCATCACAGAATTTTCAGATGGAAAGGATACACATCCATTAAAATTGATAATATTAAGATCATTCTAAAACAATTGGTTCTTTATTGTGCACTGTTTTCTTCTAGGTTACGAGTTATGAGTGCACTTTAGCTTAAATGAATGGGCCCCATATATTCTGAATTTGCTAGAACACCAGCACACCACAACTTGGTAACTTTAGCATATAATAACTTCTGAGTGTTCTCTCCTGAGCGATCAAATAAAACATCCTTTGGGGCTTGTTTGGTTGGAGGTCAAGATCAAGGTTAAGGTCAAAAGAAGGGATAAAGTGTAAAATGATAATACGGTCAAGTAAATCTTGTTTAGTTATTGATCTGGCTAACGGGTGATTTAAGTTTTTTCTGGACAAATTTGCCCTCAGCTTGTCGTTCTCGCCGCCGACTCCGTTTTTTCCGACGAGGTCCGGCGCGCCGGCGAGCTCGGGCGGCGATCTCGCGCGGGAAGCTGGCCGGGCGAGCTCCCGCGGGGAGCTCGCCGGCCGAGCTCAGACGGAGGAGATGAGGGTATTTTAGTCATTTCCAATTTATAATTAAATTAAATTAAATAATGTTAGTACAGTCAAATTTTTTGTGTTTGGATGATAGGCCAGTCAGTCGGGGATGATCCTGGGTTTGACTCCCAACCAAACGAGGCCTTGTAGTTTGGAGCATTTTGATATTGAGTTAACCTTAATTATGTGTTCCCTTTCAATATATGTGTATTTTGATTGTTGTGCTCCCCACTAATGCAGTACTGTTTCACAAAGGTGATCCATAACATATTTGTATGGATGCACATGTGAAAGTTGAATTATAACAGAGGGTTACCTTGAGTCATAAATAAGTCAAGCACATGGAATTATGATACTGCGAGGCTTTTGCCTTAGCAACTATATGTCTTTTTTGAGCTTTTTTGTTACTTGCACCTTTTCTTTTGTTTATACTGATTCTTTTACTGATTTTCATTCATACCCATCTGTTCTGTTTTTACCAGGTAGTGTTGATATCGGGTGAGACTGGTTGCGGGAAAACCACTCAGGTTGCCAGTTCTTCACTTTCTTTGTTTTTTGGTACATTGAATATAAGAATCTGTTCCGTTTCATTTACTTATTTGTTTGCTGTTTTCAGTCAAATTATTGAATTGATATCTGGATGGGTTATTCTCATGTTGTCATCTCTCAGGTGTTTTTAGCCATTTAGTTTCACTAGGAAACATTAAGACAATATCCCAACAAATTTTTGTTCCACTTTTCAAAATGAATTTTTCTAGTATATTTCTAGTATACAATATTGAGGACATGGAGGTTACTGTTAGAGACTTAAGAGTGCATATTGGATTGGGAGTATTCTGGTATGTGGGGTCTACATGGCTTTCCCAGTTAGTGTTGATCAAATACTGTCCCTTCTTAGAATTAAAAGTTGCAGGCTATGTCTAACCGTCGGTTTACTTAGAACATGAAATGGTTCAACTCAAGCCCCTTTCTAGCCAGGAAAATTCAGTGAACCGAGTCCTCTTAGGACCAAGGTGATGAAATTATTGTTATTATAAGAAATTATCATCAAAGTTATTAAACATACACATGTTCATTTAGGGTAAGTTCATTTTGCTTACAGCCAGCTATATATTTCTAGCTCATATCCTACTAACAAGTTGTATGAGTAAATATGCTGGACTGTGGAATGTTAACAACCATAAAAAATATATGCAGTTTCTTTCAGGATAAAAAACAACTCCACTCTTTTCTAACATTGTGGCCTGCTGACAGGTTATGCAAATGACTAGGTTTGGATTTTATATGTGAATAACCATAACGTTGCTGCACAGATGTGTCTCACTTGATCATTTTTATCCTTTTCTTCCCACATAGCCATCACAACTATCTAGTCCAAGATATTCACAATGTATTTGGCATTTTTCTTCTTGCAGCTAATTTTACCATTATGATTTCCAGGTTCCTCAGTATATTTTGGATCATATGTGGAGGAAAGAAGAGGTGTGTAAAATTGTGTGCACGCAGCCCAGACGAATATCAGCCATTTCAGGTATTCACACCTTCTGCAGTTTTTATGAGCTATCATTTTATGTGGTTGATATCCTGTTCTTATATATGAGCACATTGTTTGTAGTTGCTGAGCGAGTCTCTTACGAAAGAGGAGAAACTGTTGGGGACACTGTTGGATACAAGGTAATTAATTGTTTTATATTCCGAAGTGTGTTAACCTAGTTGTATATACATCTCTCTTAGTGGATGTTGTATTTATACTTGCAAAACAGATGTCGCATATTTATTTGCCTTTTGTGATCCTATGCATATTATTCGACAAATCTTAATGCTCGAAGTTATGTCATTTGGTAAATAATGTTAGTTGTAGATTTTGTAGAACACCGGTGATGCCTCGGATGATTGGATGTTACAAATGTATTTGTTCTAATGTAGAAGTTCTATTTTTGTCTTTTGCGTGTCGACATGAAATATAGATTTTGGTTTATTATTGGGTAGGACATCTAACTAAACTCGAGGGTATTGTTTGGTTTTGGATCAATGTCAAATTCAAACTCAAGATCAAGACTAAGATACAAAAAGATAGTCTGGTCAAATTTTTGGTATTTGAATGGTAGTATGACTAGTGAATAGTTTAAATTTTTTTTGGACCTTTATACCTTTGGATATATTATTTATTGAAGTTTGAATGAATAAAGACAATGATAGTATAGTAATTTACTTTTAAAATAAAATTAAGATAGTCTGACTATCTTTTTGGTGTTTAGATGGTAAGCTGGTTAGGACAGGATAATCCTAATCTTGATACTGAACCAAACTCATCCTAGTTTCTCTTGTGAAAATGCCATTTGATTTGAAGGTTTCACGTTATCAATTTTTCTTTAAAGCTTTGCTGGTTTTTGTGCTTGGTTCCCATCTGACTTCAGTTTAGATTGAGATTCTTTGAGAGTTGATTTTGAAATGCCACAAGTTCAGATGCATTGAACATGGTGATATATACCACCGCCATCTAAGTCTGATCTGCACATGTAGTGGGCACATTTATTTTTGAATTTCTCTTACCCTGCATCCCTATGCTTCTGGCTTATCTGACTATATAGTAAAATGTATCTGGGTCATCAGGTTGTAAATCCTTGGAGTCTGCTAAAAATAATATAATTGAATTTAAGTTTTCTGTTGACACAACACAAATTGGATGAGCCTTCCACTAGATGGACATTGTGAATGTGCAGCTGTCTTAGAAGTTCTGAATCATTTTGATCGTTATCCACTAGCTGCCAGTAGATTGGTGATCATTTTGCAATCATTGGGAAGACCTTGATGCTTCTATATTCCTAACAAGGAATAGGTTGTGATGTGGACTTGGCTGCATCAGATGGTTAGGTGATAAGACCCATACCGTTCAAACTGGTGCAGGAATGTCGCATAGGAACTGGAGCAGATTCCCTTAAAAAACAAGTTTTCCAGTTCCGGTTCTTAAACTACAGAACGAGTGTCAAAACTGGCATACTAGTTTCCATGAAGCACTAACCCTAGCTTCTAGGTGTTAGTGCAGCACAAGCATGCTAGGCAGAATGAACTACTGGAGAGAGACAGCTCTGCATGATCAGAAGCATGGTGGTGAAGCATTTGGGCAAGGAGCAATGGTGAGGCTCGAGCACATTAGAGATTGGGGAGAGAGAGAGAGAGAGAGAGACTGCTGGGGGAATTGGCGTAGTGTGAAAGAGAGAGAGAGAGATAGGCTACTGGGGGATTGGCGAAACATGAAAGTAAGGGTGAGCAAAACTGGTGACTGTTGTACCAGTTCATTGGTTGGTTTTCAAAACCATACTAGATTCTGTTTTCGAAAATCTCAGCATCATAATTGTGCCAGTTGTGGATGACAACTGGATTTTCGGTTCTGTTTCTGAATCAGTTGTAAAATCGGCATATTGGTTCTCAGAAAAACTTTAGAGAAAGAGAGGAGAGAGAGACAGAGAGGAGAAAGAAAGAGCTATGAGGAGAAGGGCAGAAGCATGGCTGGTTCTGGTGAAAGTACAGGGCCGAGGAAGCTGGTCTGAAACAGGCTTTTCAGAGGGATGGTTACCCAAGGATGAAGATGCACAATCTATATTATATATATAAACCATTACATTTCCAGGTCACTGGTTTCATGTGCACCACATAACTGGTGTCAGAACTGGATTTCTGGTTCATCAAAAATTAAGAATCGGAACTGTATTGGATCATGTTGAGAACTTGTTTTTTGTTATGTTTAACCGTTATGGTCTGATTCACAGTTCTTCCAGTTCTTTTGCTCGGCCTATTGGAAACTATTTTCTGGTTCTTAGAAAAATCAGAACCGGACCCATTCTGTTTTGAAAAAATACCTGGATTTTTGCTCACGTACTTGTGGAAGGATGTGTCTATCTGCATGAACTGGCATTAGGAATTTTTGGTTGCTAGGATGTACATGTATTTGTTAGGTCACTATGCTGGATTCGAGAACTCGTGTAGTGGGTCTATGGATGACAGGATTTTCTGCAGGAAAGAGCAATTCTTCATATATCCTCTCCTACTATATGCTTTTGGCTCAAGAAAATCCTTACAAAGAAGGAAAGCTAGGATATGCAAGTATCGTATGAACCCTAAATTAAATTCTGAAAGAACAGTCAAAGGATTTAGAACTATTTTTAAAGTTTAATTGAGATGTTTCATGATTAAACTCAACTTACATGAAGTGCAGTGGTATGCTCTCATTTTGTGATGCATGAATTTAAAAAACAACAGTAAGTCTTGCGGCTATTACCTAGTTGGCTGGTCTTAACTTGTCTTCTTGGAGGCTATAAATAGGAACAGAAGTGGAAAAGGCTAAAATATTCTTTTTAAAGTGATGGCCATTCTATATGTTACTTTCTAAACTTAAAACTAAGGGTTAAGGGTGCCTGTGTCCATTCACATTTTCTCCCCTTTGTTAGTCTTCTAATTTGGCTTCTATAAGTTTTAGGGAGAAAGCTTAAAGATGCTGTTGTGTTCGCAGAGAAAAATCTTGAAGGAGCATGTATATATGTCCCTATCTACTTCAGGCTGGACTCCTACTAGTGGGCTTCATTAACAACCTAATTTTACATTGCCATAATAAAAATTAACTGAATCTAAACAGATCCAGCCCAATAAAGTTGATGCTATGGATTGTTAATGTGAGCCTAATTAATCTCATCTCTAACACATGTCCGCCCTCAAGCTGAACCAATCAAACATTCCCAGCTGTTCTCGATCTTGGTCAGCTTGTCGGTAGAGATTTTGTAAGGATATCTGCTAGCTGCTCCTCTGATTTCACATGCATTGAATTCACCTCCTAGCTCTGAACCTTCTCTTTGAAAAAATGTAAATCCACTTCTATGTGTTGTAGTTCTTTCACAAAACACAGAGTTGTTTGTGATGAGCAGTGCTATGTGAGTATCACATAGAAATAAGGTGGGCTTTTTAACTGGCAAAGCTAACTCCTTGAGTAGGGTTCTTAGCCATAGAATCTCCAGTTTGCAAGAACAATAGCTCTATATTCTGCCTCTGCAGTAGACTGGGCCAAACAATTTGCTTCTTGCTCTTTCTTTGCCACTTTTGGCTCTTCCTAGGCCTCCATCACCCCTTCCATGGAACCATCGACTTCCATCTCTTCTTCCTTGCTTGTTATTGTCTTCACCTGTGTCCATGGCCGCGGTGTCTGCATTGTTGTGTTCTGTTGCTATCAACATGGCTGCTCTTTGGAGTCTCTTGAACACTGTTGTCATGGACGGAACCTTATTCCTGCTCATAAATTGTGTTGTGCTCAAACTGCTTGTCTAACCCAGAGAGGAACTTTGCGACCTTAATCTCTTCATGCTGCTTCTTTACGTTCATTGTGCTCCTGGGCTGTACTCTACTTCATCCCGTATTCCACTTAGATGACCATAGTATTCACTAAGGTCTTTCCCATCTTGTTTAACCCTGAAAATTTCTTCATATAGGGTGTAAATCCTTGGTATGTTGTTCTCGCTTGAGTACATATCTCTAAGCTTGTCCCATACTTCTTTTGATGTTTGGCAGTGGATCAAGAAACGGCTTACCCCCCCTTTCTACGCTATTCCATAATAGGGACAGCACTTGGGAGTCTTCCCTATCCCACTTGTTTGTCACCTTATGCTGTGGCTCCTTTGTAACTTCTCTTCCTTGCTATACTTCATGTAGACCTCCATAGTTCTCTTCCATTGGAGGTAATTGTGGATTCCTCTGAGCTTTGTAGAGGTCATCTGTAGTTTTGCACCATCACCAAATGGCTTGCATTTCTCGCTGTTAGCCATCTAGGGTTGTAATGGCTTGAGGACAATTGGGTTCTGTGGGTAGATGGGCTCTGATGCCATGTTAGAAATCTAGGCTTTCATGTTTTAGGGAGAAACTCAAAGATGATGTTTTGTCTGGGGGGAAAACCATACAGAGAAACCTCGAAGGAGCACGTATATGTACCCATATCTCGTTTGTGCTGGACTCCTACTATTTGGCCTCACTAGTGACCCATTAACAGTACCGTAATAAATATTAACTGAATCTTCGTGCCTATCTAACTTTTTATATTATTATAGTCGGCAGTCTATTGCAAGATTTACAATGTTATTGCAGTTGTTTTCTGTTTAACTTGTATAAAAATATAATGTTGAATGATAATTAATGGCTTCACTGACTATTTGTTAATAGAGCTTTGAACAGCTTAATTAGGTCTAAAAGCATGGTGCGAAAGAGTGAAAATTTTGGACTTTGGATCCAACTTTTTAGATTTTGGTTCATCCTGAGCTTGGAGATGCTACTGCTTTAATATTTCCAATTGAATCTGGACATGGCTCTGTATGAACAAATTGGGTCTGAACCTAACCCAAAGGCTTGGGCACAAACCAAAGCCAATGCAAACTTGATTGAACTCTAGCTTCTTTTAGTTTTATTTGTAGATTCTATATTTCTCCTCCTTTGGTTTATAAATGTTATTCTTTGAAATGGAGGATGTAGCCCATGTTAGTGAGGTACCTATTTTTACTGTTCAAAATGGCTTGAGTATGCATAATTTTGCTTTACATATTTCCATTGTGTACAAAGTTTACAAGATAAAAGCTCTGGGTTCACTCCTTCATTTTCTCCTCTTTAATAGGAGAGGAAGGAAGTATTTTTGTTAATTGCTGGTTTGGTACTTCAACTTGATCTACTTGAAGCAATACATTATTTTTCCTATTTGATTTAACTGCATATTTCATAGTACTGCATTATCCACAATAGCATGTTTTTTAAGAGGCTTGGACATGACTTTTTCGTGTCTAGGGATTATGTTATTTCGTTGTTTACTCTGGAGATGCACATGACTCTGAAGCACTTCTTTGTCTTGTGTATGTAGTTTCTTTTATAACTCGGTATTCAATCACTTGAGGTTTTCAGATACGCATGGAGGCTATGGGTGGAAAAAACTCGTCAATATTGTTTTGTACAAATGGGATTCTGCTCAAATTATTGGTTGGTAGAGGAGCAGATATGTCAAACTCAGAAGCAAGTCAAGTGACAAACAGGCCTTTGAAGGAGGGTCTTCTTGGAATAACCCATGTTATTGTGGTATGTATTTTGTTCAGTTCTAAAAAAGAAATTATTTTTATTTCTTGAGAATTGGTTTACATCTGAGACCTAACTAGGCAGTAATGATGTTGTAAAGTTGGGTAGCCCTAGGGTGTTTTGTACCATGGGATATTGCTTTGTGCTTGCTAGTTTATGGGTTGCTTGCTGTCCTACAATAGACAAATGGGAGGCTATCTAGCAATGTACTGCCTACATCAATTGCCTTCCCATCATGCCGTTAGCCATCCTCCACTCAGTTAAGCACTCCTGTTACTTACCTCTGTCAACACACCTGAAGCTATCTAATGGTCCTTCTTTATATCAAATTACTTGGGTGAGGTTGTGGCTAATTTTGATAACTACATTTGTGGAATGGTGATTGGTTTCTGAAAATTTTCTCTGTATTTTTTCATGACTGTGCTTCCATATTTGCTGCATACTTAAAATTGCTAATCTTGGAGATATTCTTTTGCTTGAAAAAGATTGTCTTTTTTCCTCCTGACTATTGCCTTATACTGCAATATTCTCCAGTGCATTGTCCCTTCTTAGTTTATGCTTTTGTTCAATGTGAGGTGTAGGAGCTGATAATTTCCATTTTTATTTGGTTTTGTATGGGTTAAGATACACTTAAAACAATCTTCTTTGAGCAATTAGTGCAACTGCAATTCTTCTATGGATGATTTTCATTCCTTTACCCTAATATGTGGAGTTGAATGTTCGAGTATTTTGTTCTTGTAAACAATCTTCTGTGCAACTGCAAATCTTATGTGGAAGATTTTCATTCCTTTACCCTAATATGTGGAGTTAAATGTTTGAGTATTTTGATCTTGTAAACAATATTCTGTGCAATTGCAAATCTTCCACAGAAGATTTGCATTCCTTTACCCTAATATGTGGAGTTAAATGTTCGAGTATTTTATTCTTGCTTTTGTTGCCAGCAAGTTAGAAGCTATTGTGCGCAATTTCTTTTGGTTCTCCTAGTTTGTTTGTTAATCAGAGGTCATATATATATATAATTTTTTTTTTCTGTGCAGGATGAAATCCATGAAAGGGATAGGTTTTCTGATTTCATGCTGGCAATCCTGAGGTACTTTCTGAGGGGGCTTCAAGATGATCTACATAATAGTGCTAACTGTTGTTCATATTTTTTCATGTTTCACTTTTGCAGAAGAGTTTCTGGTCATGTTTCAAGAATTGAAACATTTTTACAATACTCTTTATACTTGAGGGTTTTTTATGTAATAGCACACTGTCAGATTAGTTAGCTCTTCTTGTTTGCCGTGAATATAGATAATTCTTCATCAAGAAAATTTTGTATAAGCACAAACTATTGCATGAATATGTTGTAAAAATGAATGTGCAAGGTGATGAGTTATACCATGAAGTCAAAGCAGTCAAAGCGCTAACTTGTGTATAATTAGTTTCACATTGCTGTTATGTTGGACCAATATGATATTTTTTAGCATCCTGTTACATGCAAAGTTTTTAGGGTATGTTTTGGATGGGAGGAATAAAACTCAGGTTAAACTAAGCCTGACATAGGATTGATTAATTCGAGTCAATTTAACCCCTTTTGAAAGCTTCTGAGACTCTGTTTCTTGAACCTCAGTTTTTTTGGGGAAGGGGTAAATGACCTGGGGGCAGAATAACTTTAACCCAGGTTTTAACCCCTATTTTGCAAGAAAAATCAAGTTATTGCCCTTAAGCACTTTCTCAACCAGTTGCCAAAGGCACCCGGGATGTTACCATTGGTGGTGGTGCTGAGCAATTTCCTCAAAATGGAGATCACTTCATGTTGTGCCATGATTTGATCATCTAGGCATGGACTTATGATTTGTCGTTATATGAGTTGAACTTCCATTCATTCCTTAGCATTCAACTGCTTTTGTTACACATTATGCACTATACAACAAAATCCAACTTGTCATTTCACTAGGTGGCATAAGTGGATCATGATATCTCAAATAGGAGGGTTCAATATTAAAATTGCTCAATACTGGATTTGTCCCCAAGGTGTGAAAGGGCTGTTATGTATCTTTTTTTCTTCTGAAACAAGCCTTTGAAGTGCTCTAAGCATCAACTGCATTAGTTGTAAGATGCAATTATTCTCTTTTTCAATTTGTTTCTTTTTTTGCAAGTAGTACTTTGTTGGGCCTGCTTCCTTTCCCATCTGCCCTTTTTTCATCATTTTCATAGATGAGGAAGATTTGTGCATTCATTAAATGACATTGGATTATTCAACTTTGCTTCTGTGATTGCAGCCTATGTGATCTAACTTAATTTGTTTCTGTATTTTCTTGTCAACAGAGATTTGCTGCCCTCATGTCCTCATGTACGCTTGGTTAGTGAAGTGTCTTTCTTCCTTTTATCTCAAATATTTGCTGTTTTTTACCTTCTTCAAGCCATTTTGAAGAAAAGTCCATTTTTGTTGCCTCCGCATGGAATCCCTAATTTGTTGATGCCAATAGGTGCTTATGAGTGCTACAATGGATGCTGAGCGGTTTTCAAAGTATTTTGGTGGCTGTCCAATAATTCAGGTTCCAGGATTCACTTACCCTGTGAGTAGATTCCCCATGAACAATATTTTAGCATCAAATTTTTTACCTGTTCAATATTTTAATAGCATTTTGTTTCAGGTCAAAACTTATTACTTGGAGGATGTGCTCTCCATCATCAACTCATCAGATTGCAATCATTCAAATACTCCACCCCTAGTTGGTGAGGAGAAAGACATTCTGTTGACAGAAGAGCACAAAGCTGCTCTTGATGAAGCAATTGCCCTGGCTTTAACAAGTGATGAAGTAGAACCTCTGCTAGAACTAGTCTCTGCAGAGACAATTCCAAAAGTGTGCAATTACCAGCACTCTTTGACTGGTAGTACACCCCTGATGGTGTTTGCTGGAAAAGGTAGAGTTGGTGAAGTCTGCATGCTTCTTTCAGTTGGCGCTGACTGCTCTTTAAGAGCAAAAGATGGAAGTGCTGCCCTGGACTGGGCTCAACGGGAGAATCACCTCCAGGTCTGTGAAGTTATAAAGAAGCACATGGAAACTGATACATCTGTGGCTGCAGAAGAGGAAGAACTACTGACCAAATATTTTGCAAGCATAAATCCTGAACGCATTGATGTTATACTTATTGAGCGGTTATTAAAAAGAATATGTATTGATTCAAGTGAAGGAGCCGTACTAGTTTTTCTTCCAGGGTGGGATGACATAAATCAAACTAGAGCCAGATTGCACACTTCTTCATTTTTTAATGATGCATCAAGATTTGTAATCCACTCTCTTCATTCCATGATTCCATCTTCGGAGCAAAAGAAAGTTTTTGATAGTCCCCCTGCTGGTGTCCGCAAAATTATCCTCTCAACCAACATTGCCGAGACTGCAGTTACCATTGACGATGTTGTATATGTAATAGACAGTGGCCGACTGAAGGAGAAGAGTTATGATCCTTATAATAATGTTTCTACACTCCATTCATCATGGATTTCTAAAGCTAGTGCAAAGCAGCGTGAAGGACGTGCTGGCCGTTGTCAACCTGGAACTTGTTACCATCTTTTTTCGAAAACTCATGCATTGTCATTGCCAGATTACCAAGTGCCTGAGATAAAGAGGATTCCAATTGAGGAGCTCTGTTTGCAGGCAAGCTTTGACCTACTTTAAAGCTTCACAATTCTTCCCTATTCATTTTTTTTTCTTTTGTAGTTTTGTGCAAATTATGTTCCTAAATTGCTGTTGTGCTGGCAGGTGAAATTGCTTGATCCAAATTGCAATATATTGGATTTTCTACAGAAAACTTTAGATCCTCCAGTCCTTGATACTGTCTGTAATGGAATTCGTCTACTTCAAGACATTGGTGCTTTAACAGTTGATGAAAAGCTGACTGATCTTGGGGAGAAACTTGGTTTTCTTCCTGTTCATCCATCAACAAGCAAAATGCTTTTGTTTGCTATCTTGATGAATTGTCTTGAACCTGCTTTAACTCTAGCATGTGCAGCAGACTATCGGGAACCCTTTATTTTACCAATGTTTCCAGCTGATAGAAAGAGAGCTGATAAAGCCAAAGTAGAGTTGGCCTCCTTGTACAGTGGGTATAGTGATCAGCTTGCAGTTTTAGCAGCATTTGAATGTTGGAAGCATGCAAAGGCTAGGGGTAGGGGTCAAGAATTACACTTCTGTTCCAAGTATTTTGTCTCATCAAACACAATGAACATGCTGTCCCTCATGCGGAAACAGCTTCTGAATGAACTTGTTAAGTCTGGATTTGTACCTGAAGATGTCTCTTGTTGTAGCTTGAATGCCAAAGATCCAGGGATCATTCGGGCTGTGCTGTTGACAGGTAGATATCCAATGGTTGGAAAACTACTACCACCACGTGAGCAAAATAAGCGAGCTGTTGTGGAAACTGCGAGTGGAGCTAAAGTTCGTTTGCATCCTCATTCATCTAACTTCAATTTATCATTTAGTAAATCTGTTGGTAGTCCATTTATCATATATGATGAGGTGACTCATGGAGATGCGGGTATGTACATAAAGAACTGTTCTCTAGTTGGGCCATATCCATTGCTACTACTTTCGATGGAGATGGTTGTCGGCCGTGCAAATGATGATGTAGGTGGTGAAGAAGCAGAAGTTTCCAGTGGTGAGGAAGATGATATGCAGATGAATACATCTTCTGGACAGTGCGAAGAACAGATCATGTCTTCTCCGGACAATGTTGTAACAGTTATTGTTGATCGCTGGATTAGGTTTGAATGCACAGCCCTTGATGTTGCTCAAATATGCTGCTTAAGAGAGCGATTATCTGCAGCAATCTTGTTTAAAGTAAGACTTGTAGCACAGTTTCCATACTTTATAGCTCCGCATACTAACAGGTTCTTTTCAATTACTGTTTTTAGTTTCTGGGTGGCAATTTTTATATTGAAAAATTCTTTCATTGTTATTGTCGTTAGAGTTCACAAACAGTAGAAATAGAATCCATGCCAAATTATTGGGAAACATGTTTTAGGCTCAATTTAGTAGCATTTCCATTTGGTAACACTATTTTGTTGCAACTCCTTGAAAGTTTATTTGTTAAAATATGAAAGATAAAAATTAACTCTTTGAAAGTCTAGTTGGTTTTCTATATGTTGAATTACCTCATAATTTTCAACTAATGCTTGGTTTTTGCACATATGGTCAAAAGTAGTCCATTCAGGATTTATTTAGTTGCTTAATTTTTTCATAATTTAAAATTCTAGTGTTGCCTTTGTTCTCTCTCCATTCCACAGCACTTTTATAAGAATTGGTGATATTCACTATCTTCTTGTTTGTAACATGAGATCTGTTGCTGGCTTTCTTTTGACATTTGTGTTTTAGATAATTGATCCTTTACTAATAGGGATTAACTCAGGGATTTTGATCTCCCTTTTTTACTTCTACATAATTGATTCATAATAAGTGCCCATATTTTCTTTTCTTCATTTTTTATCTTTTTTGTAACGTAGTGTGCACGTTGCTCTCAGGTCAAAAATCCGCATGCAGCTTTGCCTCCTGCACTTGGGGCAACTATGTATGCCATTGGTTGCATTCTATCCTATCATGGGTTATCCAGTATTCTACTTCCACATGACACGATGGAAGGCAAAAGTAAATCAACTCCAGTCAGAGGAGGAAAGGGATGCAATTTAGACACTAGCTCTATTCGGTACCTGAAATCTCTAATGTCTGATAATGCACAAGCTGTCCCTCCCAAGTTCCACAAGCACCAAACTTCTGTAAACTCAAATGGTACCTCCTTCACAAAATCTCCATCCCATATTCAAGCTTGTGAGCCAGAGACTCCTGTAATCTCAAACGGTAGCTTCTCCACAAAATCTCCATCCCATGTTCATACTGATCAGCACCGGAAGCCTCAACAAGGTGCAGCTTCTCGTACATCAAAGAAAAAGTCTATGAAAAGGCGACGGGAAGAAATGCTTCTCAGTGAGGTAGACCAAGGCTTCTGAAATCAGAAGCCTATGATACCAACTGGCTTTATTACTTGCTGCAATGCATGATGCAATTGGTTGCATTGTTCTCTGCTGATGGTCTATTGGGAGTTATATGGCACAGGAAGAAGCAATGCGGAACTTTTTACGTCTGAGAGCTTAAATGAAGCTTACTCTGACTATCTTGGAAGGCTGGCATCCCATGGTTCTGATATTTTAACTCGCAAAGCTCAGGCCAATGCATTCTTTTTATTTTTTTTCAACTGGAGAATAGCATATGTTAGCATTTCTCTTTTTGCAGTGTCCTCTAGTGCTGTGAAATTAGTTTATTTCCTGATGGGGATATCAGAAATGCTCCCCAAATAGGGCCTTGTACTTCATAGTCTGCTTTCTGCTATAATGAACCTGTGATCCTTGTTTCCTGTTTTTAGTTGGTTTGCTTTGAGTTTATGGATTTAATTTGGACTTCTCCATTCAGTATTTGCCTGTCATATTCAGCGAATTGTTTGGTTTGCAGCAAGTATAATATGTTTTGCATTTACTCCCTTATGAACTTCAATGCATTACATGTAGCTTCTTGATATTTGTATAGTTGTATATCATCTAATAGATTGGAGCTTCCCAAGTTCATTTTTAATTGGTTTCAGTTAGTTGTTTGGGTACAAATTATAGAGAATTACTCTCAATTAGATAGATGATTGAAGCTATCATAGCAGCTTACTGCAAAATTGATTATTGTAAAATGTGGGAGTAAATTTGATTTTTTTGTGAATTAGTAAGTCAGAGTGAGAAGAATAAGATAAAGAGTGTGGTCAATATTTTGCTTGGTAAGTTATAAATGGAGAAATTTGAAGAAAATTTTAATTTATGATTATACTATGTAATAATGTCAAACAGGTCTTAAAAGGGGACAATAGCTTTATTCTCCCTGCAGAGTGAAATATCCAGGTTTGTATAGGTTGTCTACAGAATCCATCCGTCCCGCTCGTTTTCTCTCGATTTCATTTCTCCACTCGAATCTCGGATAGGGCGGCGCGGCGGAGATGGCGGCGAAGCAACCACGTCGATGGGTGCGACACGTCGATGGGTGCGACGCCGCACCCGTTCATCGGGGCCGTGAAGGGAACTCTCCTACGCTGTTCTCTTCCGCCTCCCCGCCCTCGTTCTCCTTCTGTCCTCAACAGCGTCCGCGAGATCGCGGCACAAGCCGGCGACGTGGGGGGAGGTGAGGACGTTGCTGGAGGGGTGCAAATTCTCTTATAAGCCTCAATTATTTCTTTTGGTGTGCAAGTTGTAAGCACACAGCGAAAGATTGCCACCGACTTTGGATTGTTCGAAACAATTCATGTCCAACGACAAGTTATGAGATCGTCCGAATAGAAAAAGGAATACACATTCAAAACTAAAAAGGTATATATTTCATATATTTTTGCATTTAATCTTGAGAACTGATTGCATTTTCCTGGGGAGAAATTTAAGTTGTTAACTTTTATATGGGCATATACATAATTTCCAAGTGTTTAGGGGGCATGCATAAAAAAAAATAAAAAATAATAAAAAAATGAAGTGCGTAACCGACTCACACGAGGAGAGATGCCAAAAGAAATGGCCAAATTTGGAAACGTCCTCGGCATATAAAACTGGCAAAGAATACGTTCACAACACGCCATTAATACCAAGCTTGGTCTTGACGAGGATTAGCAAATTAAATAAAAAAAAGTTTAATAAAAAATCACTTACTTTATTATAAATTTATAAAAATAATTTGCTTTATTAGTATTAATAAAAAATCGCAAAAACTCATTGGTCATTTCTACCGTCACAGCAAATTACTCAAATATTAAACTTAACAACACTTGCGTTGTAAACGACGAGGGTTGGATTAAGAACAAAGTCAAATATTCAAAATTAAATATTCGAAATTTAAAACGCTCTTTGATAGATGTAGACCACATGTTTTCTTTAATGAGAGTTGCGGATGAATGGAAGCCAATTTAGTTTGCGAGTCTCGATGTTTCCGGGCTTCATGTGCAATTTTGGGTCTTCGCAGGATATAAATGCAGAAATGTAAAAATTTCAGCGAGAAATACGCGGATGACAATTTTTCCGAGTTTACAGAGTCCGATTGTGCCGGCGGCAACGAGCAAGTGGATCCAAGCACACGCGGTCAGCATACCGAACAGCGGCCGCAAGTAAAATGCGGAAGAGTTCCTTTCGCCATCACGCATTCGGTCAAAAGTATCGTATTCTCACGGATGAGGGCCGATACCCCTTGTTTTGCGCGCTTTTCGCGAGTACCGTTCGTCCCGGTGCCGTAACCACCGGTGCTCCGCAGCAGGACCGAACTTAAAACCTCGATGCGTACAAACTTAGCCTGTTTTTATTTCACCAATAAAAAAAAAAAAAACAGGTTTTTAGGAGCACATATATAAATTCAACTCTGTTAGGTCCAAATGCAATTCTCTGACTCTTCAGGGATACATTCACAAAAATTCAAAAATTAAAATACACACAAAGAGATTTTACCAGGAATTTTAAAATTACACCAATTTTAATATTTTGAAATTTTAAGATTTTAAAATTTTGAAATTCCTGCGAAAAAACGCTCTAACAAAACAAGAATCCAATCAATTTGCGCCGGACACCTCAACTTTTATCATAATAAAATTTTAAGGCAGCGAATAAATGATATTTGACATTTTTCTGGACCAGGCCGGGTTGGGCCATGTGTGACGCTAGACATGGCTTACGTGACGTAATCCTACCGCAAATAAATAAATTGTTTTCGGAAAATATGATAAATGAAGTGAAAAATAAATTAAAAGGGACGCCGGTCAATCGCAGTCCGTCGCGAAGGCCCACGCCAAAGAAAAAACATAAAGAAAGACCGCCGCTAACAAAGAATTTTTTTATCATTTAAATAATCAGCCTTTGCTATTAAATTCCCTAATGGAAAAATAAAATAAAATCTGGCAGCTAATCCCACTTAAATGGGCTTCTTTTTCGGATCTCTTTCAATTGTTTACAACAAAATATTACACCAGAAAATATTTCGATTTTTTAAAGTCTAAAGCATAATAAAAAATATATTATTTCCAAAAAAATATTTAAATACAATTTTAAATTTCGACCGAAAGATTTTAATTTATACCTAATTTGAAATATTTTGTCCAAAAATAATATATATTTTTATTAATTAAAATTGAGATGGTTAAGTTTTTCAATGGCATTTAAACTAATCCGCGTTCGAATTTTGTGTATTACAATTTAATTTTTGATATTTTGGCTAAATTTTTACCAAATATTATGTATTTAGCAATTTTAAATGAATAATTACATACATATAATTTTCCATTTTTTTTTATAAAATTTATAATATTTTTAAATCTAAAATCAAAAAATATAATCTGAAGAAATTTTTTAAAAATTTAATAAAAAATAAAATGAAATTAATTTCGATCAAAATAATTTAAAATGTCAGAATTAAAAATCACGGTGTAAATTAATTAGAGTTTTTGTCGCTATTAGCAGCGGAGAGACGAAAAAAGTTGCGTTGCTGCACGGACCTACATCTAAAGAAATTTATAAAGAAACTGACCCAAATCTTAATCTCCTTCTGTCCGATAAAACGTTAAGAATTTATTAAATATGCTTATAAAATATAATTATTATATTTTAGTCCTTCTCATCACACAAAATATGATGATTGCTTTTATATCACTCTCGCTAAACAGAGCTAATAATTCAGAATAATAAAATACGAAAGTTGATCAATAGTTGACTATTGTGAATAAATATGATTAATGCATTTTCATCCATCTAAATCATAAAAATAAAGTGATTATATTTTCTTTTAACAATTTTACCATCTCGTTCAATTAAGTGGCATAAAACAGATCTGAACAACCACTAAACAACGCTTGATGTATAGTAACTGCGATATAATTCCAATCCTTTCTTCCTCATACAAGCATTTATTACATAAAAACTTCTCTAATCTATATATTTGCATAAAATTAAATTGACTATTGGACGTGCAAATATCTAGATTACAAGGACATATTCGCAAAAACCTCTCCATATTATACAATCTAGTGATCTTCTTTACCATAATTGGCACCGCGAGTCTGCGGGATCGGATTCTTAATCGACAATTTTAAGGAAAGCAAAGGTTAGTGCCGTGACATCCCAACCTCACTATTTTATAATTTTCAAATTAAACAAGTGATTAACTATTAATTATCATAATTAAGTATAATAGTTATTAATATTGTAAAGGCGGGGGGGTGGGTAAAAAATAATGCATGAGATGAAGGAAGCCGCAGCGAAAGACCCGCGTCGACAGCGACCGCCCTTCGCGTCAGCAAGCCCTACCACTTCCCACTGACGTCACTCCCTACGTCACCCATTAGACTTCACCATCCGACGAACTGAAGAACGAACAATTCCAACGTCATATCTTCTCCTTATTGTGTTTCTTCTTCTTTCGTCTTCCTTTTTGCCCACACCGAAGAATCTCGCAAATTACCCTCAAAATTCCCATTTTTCGGATCGCAACGAACCAGAGAACTCGAATTCAGTCGCTTTCTCGCCGAGTTTCCACCCGGGTTTTGCAAAATTTCGGCGTAATTTGATCGTTTGATGGTTTGTTTTTGAATTCTTCGACTTTTGGGGTGGCTGGATTTTTTTGATTTGCATTCTCGCTCGGGGACGTTATTTTTGGTGCAAAGGTGCTGCATTTCGCGATGAAATCGAGGAAAACTTCGATCTTTATCGAATTCTAGGTCTCGGGACGTCCATGGCGAACCTCGCGGAGCCATCGTCTTCAATAAGCTTCAATTCCTCGTCCTACGTCTCCAATGGCACCAGCGCCCCGGCCGCCGGCGAGCCCAGCGCTAGCCTCGAGGTCCTCGGCCTTTCGCGTCTCAGTTGCAACCTGGAGCGGCTTCTCCTCGACCCCGAGCTTGGCTGCAGCGATGCCGAGGTGGACGCCGCTGATGGGCTCCCGGTCGGCATCCACCGGTGCATTCTCGCCGCTCGGAGCCAGTTTTTCCGGAATCTCTTCGGACGGAAAGGAGGCGGCGGCGAGGGGCGGCCGAGGTACCTGATGAGCGAGCTCGTGCCGCAGGGGAAAGTAGGGCGCGAGGCGTTCATGGTATTCTTGGGGTACTTGTACACAGGAAAGATGAAGCCGGCGCCGGTGGAGGTTTCGACGTGCGTGGATCCCATGTGCGCGCATGTTGCTTGCCGGCCGGCGGTGAGCTTCGTGGTCGAGTTGATGTATGCTGCCTCTGTTTTCCAGATTCCGGAGCTGGTCTCTCTTTTTCAGGTCTGATATGGATCTTTTTATACAATTGAGCACTTGGATGAAGATTGTGGGTGTGTTCGTAATTTTTCTTGTTCATTTTGAGTGGGTATTGTTTAAATTGCAACTTTATTGTTAAATTTGTGAATTTTATGCATAGGCATCTCTTTTTTGAGGTTTGATATTCCTTATTTTTGGAGAAATAAATATGATGGATTTAGTAAATTCCATAAATTGAGCATTTTTATGCTCTTGATTTTTCTTGTTTATTTTTTGTCTTTACTTGTCTAGTTAGGTATTGTTCAAGTGTTCTGTTAAATAGTAAATTCTGTGGAAGGTGGAGAAATATAAGAATTTGTATCCTGAGTTAGAAAATTTTTTGTTATTTTGCTTTTAAGTTGTTTCACGTCTTCCTTTAATGTTTGATGATGTTTAGAGAAATATAAGATGTTGATTATCTTGATAGTTTCTATACCTTGTTTCAAATGGTTGATAATTTGGCTTTGTAGAATTTAGCTCGGGTTTTAAGTTTTATTTTGTTCCTTCAAGTCTGGATTTCTCTAAACAATTAGAGGTGTCTCTGAGATCCGGAGGAGCTGAGAGATAATTTATTTGGGTGATGTGAGAGATGTGGTCCTTAAAGTTCTTTGCTGGTCCTGAGTAGTTGCCTATCGCTTATTCAGGGAAATATGGAATGGTTGTGTATTAAATACTAAATAATCAAGTAGTGTTACTGAGTTTCCTTTTGAGCATATTTCATTATGTGGTTCAAATGTTTTGTACAAGAGTTGCTTCCTTCCTCTGATATCTTGAAATTCAATTCTTCATGCATCTTAACTTGGATGTTGGCTTTCTATCTCTGAGAGGGATGGTGTATGATGCAACATTAATGTTCTAGAAATAATTGAACACAACTTTATTTTTGTTGAGTTTTAAAGATTTTGGAGTTTTTGTTTGGTGACTTGAATAGAAAATGTTGCCTTCATTTTATCATAAAACTGTCGACTGCTAAGTTCCCAATTGGATATAAGTTTATTTTAGCTGTCTTTAGCAGATAAACTTATGTGATTGCCATTTGATTTCCATTGCCTTTAGTTTCCCGTTGAATATGCATTTTTTTGAGAGATTACATTGGAAAAATTGCTCTATTTTGCAATTTGATAAATTGAAATCAAAACTCACTTATTATTTGATAGTCTTTTAACTAATGCCTATAATATTTTTATACATGGTTATCTCGCTATTTTGGATTTGTAGAGCGAATTTTAGGGCTTGTTTAGTTATCAAAAATTACTTCAGTTTTCTGTGAAATCTCTATAAAGATAAAAAATTCGAGATGTTGTTCAAAAGCAATTTTTTCCAACTTTAAAAATTGAGAACTAATTTTCTGTTTTCTAAAATTGTATTAGATTTTGGAAAATATTGTAAAATTGTTTTCTGAAGTTTCTTTTGTAACTTATTTCTATGGGAAACCCCGCATTTTTCCATATTTCTCATTTTTGTATTATTTGAATGACATGTTTTGTGTGAAAAATTTATAATTACATTGTATTTAAAATAGTAGACTTTTATAATATTTTTTAATTTTTTGAGAGATATTATTCACTTAATAAAAAAATAAATAGTCTTGAAAATAAGACATAAAAGTAATGAAATATAAAAATAAAATAATATTAATTTATTTGTAATTTTTTTAAATAGAAAATAACATGATTTTGTACGCGTTTTGTCGTTTTTCAAATAAAAAATTAGTTATATATTTTACTGAATTGAACATATTTTCTGTTCTTTCATAATTTTCTGTAGAAATGAAAACATAGAAACAAAGATGAAAATTGGAGATAAAAAACAGAAAATATTTTCTGTAACTGAACGACCCCTTAGTTTTCTCAAAAAAAAAATCATGAAGATTTCAAAAACAGATTCTTTAGTCCACTGTTTAGTTGTTGTTTCACTTTATTTGCCTTTGTAAACCATGCTATAAATGTTTAGATTCATAGCTATTCCTCTGACTTGAAACTCTTGTTCACTCAGCGTCGTCTGCTCAACTTTGTGGACAAGGCTCTTGTCGAAGATGTAATTCCCATACTTCTTGTTGCCTTCCACTCCAAGCTTAATCAGTTGCTTACTCACTGTATCCAAAGAGTAGCCAGGTCTGATTTGGATGAAACTTCTCTTGAGAAGGAACTCCCTAATGAAGTTGCGGATGATATCAAATCCGTACGGCAGGAGCTGAATCCTACTGAATCTGAGTCCTTAACAAAGGACCCAGTTCATGAAAAAAGAATCAAGAGAATCCACAGGGCCTTGGATTCCGATGATGTAGAACTTGTAAAGTTGCTCCTAAGTGAGTCTGACATAACTTTGGATGATGCCTATGCTTTACACTATGCAGCTGCCTACTGTGATTCCAAAGTTGTTGCAGAAGTGTTAGAACTGGGATTGACCAGCTTGAATCTAAAGAATGACAGAGGATATACGCCCCTTCATGTAGCGGCCATGCGAAGGGAACCGACTGTGATTGTGTCACTTCTCACAAAAGGTGCCTCTGCATTGGATACAACAGCTGATGGCCGAAATGCTGTTAGCATTTGTCGGAGATTGACTCGAACTAAAGATTATCATGCAAAGACAGAACAAGGTCGAGAATCGAATAAAGACCGGATATGCATTGACATTCTTGAAAGAGAGATTAGGAGGAACCCAATAGCGTGGAAGAGTCGTTCACATCACCATTGTTAGCAGATGACCTTCACATGAAGCTTCTATATCTGGAGAATAGAGGTGAGTTATTGGCTACCTCAGAGGTGAATTATTCTATGTTGCTTCATATATTAGTTGGCATTCTAGCAATTGCATTACTTTTTTTATCTGCAGACTTGGTACTGGTTTTCTTCTTTAGATTGGATATTGTACATAAACTTTTCTATGCTGGTTAACCCAATAGTTTCCAATATCACCAATAATTTTCATGGTCCTGTTCAAGGCTTCAAGCAAAAAATGAATGATGCTGTATGTTTGACTTCACTTAGTCACATTTTGCTCTTGTTTTGACCTTCCTCCTATGAGTAGATATTTGAGCAGCCAACAAATTTAGTTCTTTAATGGACAGTCAGCCTCACAATTTCCGTGGGTTTCTGTCTGTTGTCATACCCTAGTAAGGAAAATAAAATTTATATCTTCTTATTATTGATTTTCTCTTTGAATTAGTGCTAAGTTTGGTTATTCCTTGTTCAGTTGCATTTGCGAGATTGTTCTTCCCTGCTGAAGCAAAGTTAGCCATGGAGATTGCACATGCAGCGACTACATCAGAATTTGCTGGTCTGTGTCCATCTCGAAGTTCTGGTAACCTGAGGGAGGTTGATCTAAATGAGACTCCGACAATGCAAAATAAAAGGCTTCGCTCTAGGGTGGATGCCCTAATGAAGACAGGTAAAGTCAGTCTATTGCAACCTTTTTTTGTAGCTCAAAGCCATGATTCTTGAATAAAATTTATAAAATACTTTATTGGAATGACAAGTGGAAGAATGCATATACAGGGCGTCACTTCAAATCTTTTATACCTACAAAAGCTCATCTTTTTAATATGTCAGAGATTTTTTTAAAATGCCTCTCTTCGCCAAACTCCACGATAGTTGTTTGATGACTCTGTTGATCTAAGGCTTTCCTTCCTCATTTTCAGTGGAGCTGGGTCGGCGCTATTTCCCTCATTGCTCTCAAGTTCTTGATAAGTTCTTGGAGGATGACCTTCCTGACCTTTTCTACCTCCAGAAGGGCACGCCTGACGAGCAGAAGATCAAAAGGATGCGCTTCTGCGAGCTGAAAGAAGATGTTTGCAAGGCTTTCAGCAAGGACAAAGCCGAAAGTGGACGCTCAGGCCTCTCATCTTCATCTTCTTCTTCATCATCGATAAAGATAAAGAGAGATGCCAAGCAACAAAAAACTGCAAGAAAATAAAGTTTGTAGAGATATGAATTACTGTAGATTCTGATGAAAATCAGCTCATAAACCATAATTTTGACATGAGATAATTTGAAGTCTGTCTCATATTCTGAAACCGTGCTTGCTGTTGCTGCAGATACACTGCATCTGTATCATTTCTCAGATACGAGTTTCAATACAGTGAGGTAATTCCATTTTATTTTATCTTACATTGTCTCACCACATAATACAGAGCTGTCAAGTTCTCCTTGTATGTGGTTCAATGATGGAAATAATTTGCCTGCATTATGATACTAATTGATTTGTCTGTATGGTGGCTAGTTGCTTCCTAAAATGGTGATCAGTTGGTGTTATGCCATATATGTTTCTTTCGCCTTTTTGGTTCAAAACAGTTTATTCAACAATCAAACATTTTAGGAAAATAAATGAATTGTAAAGCCTATGCAGAAAACATGTTTCTATCTGCAAGGGAGGCTTGCTTTTCTGTCGTTTGCTCTTTTTTGATGCTTGCAAGATTAGACAAATGATTCCACGATGACTTGGACTATGTCAAAGGTCTTTCTTTTGAATTCCTTGAAAGAGGTGTTTGGTTTGGTGGATTTGGTGGTGTTGTCTTGTGATGATCTCATTGGTGATTTGTGAGCACTGGGCTGAGCTGTTGCTTGTGTCTCTGGCGTCGGTTGCTTCTTGATCTTGATTAATATCTAGAGTTTGTGCTGCACCTGAAAAAAAAAAGGGGTGATGCGGTCCATGTGATCACTGCCTGATATGATCTGGTTCTAACATCAGCAACAACTTGTCAGAGGGCAAGCTTCCAAAATGATCAAGTCAAAAAGATTTTTGTTCTTTCTTTTGTGCGAAACAAAAGAGAGAACAAAATCTTGTTTTGTGGCTTTTGAAGCATGGGAAAAATTGAAGGCTTTAAAAAATGTCTTGGATTCTGTTGAATTATTGTGGCTGGAATAATATTGTATTTTTTGGAGGTTTTTCTGCATGGAAACCCATTAGGAAAGAAAGTTGAAATTTTGTATTTATATCCTTCCAAAGTTGGGAATTGTGCGTTCGCTCCTGAATAATTGAAATATTGGCGATTTAGATAGGCTGAAACGCCGTCAAACTAAATCAAAGCATATCTCGATTTCTCATTTTTCTCATAAGCTAAAATTCAAAGTGGGATATTTTTAACCTTGATTCTAACGTGACTTCATTAAAATCACGAATCACACGGTGCATGCATGTTGTTGTCACGTCGCCGTAAGTCATCAATCACCGGCCATTTTCCTGTGACAAAAGAGCGTGTCCCACATCTTCATAAGCCACGCATGAATGAATGGTAACTTGCACTCAACAGAAAAGAAAATAACTTGCACCGTAATTTGCTTAACATTTCATCGTAATTCACTGTTTTTGTTACCTACTAAAACAGATTTATTTTGCAACTTGATTGATTCAAATAACTCATAAAACCTCGATAATTATATAAAGAATTACACAGAAAGGTATTTCATCAAATTGCACCTTAAAAGTTCTTTGTTTATTAAAGAATATACAGAAGTGTTGAAAAATCAAATTTTTTTTTTATTTTTGAAAAAATAATTAAATATAATTCACTTTCAACTTTTGACTAAATGAAAATCTATTTTAAAAAAAATATAATCATCAATACACAAAATATTATTTATTTAATTTTTTTCATAAATAAATTTTTTTAAAAGTAATATCATAATTATATGCGAAGTTGTTAATGTTATTATAATTTAAAATCTTATTAGATTTATTCCAAAAATCACCTCAAATAAAAAGAATACGAAATTAAAATTTAATTTATTTTTACTTTTGAATTGAAAGTACTCAAAGATAAATTAACTTTTGATAAGCCACTTCTAAACAATTAAATTCGAAAAGTGAAAAGAAATTATTTGAAAGAAAAAATTTCAACATGAAAAGGGCTTGCTAATCCTTTTTATTTAATTAAACTTTGTTCTGAATATTCATTTGAGCAAAATGTGTTATATTCTATATTGTCATTTTATTAGTGCAGGACATATAAAATAAAATCAAAAGCGGAGAAGATATACGAAATAACTATAATAAAATTAATTATTATTTTCAACCACTTTTTACATTACATCAGTTGGGAGCTTGGGAGGGGACCAAGATAAACTATATCAAAGTAGGCCTTTCAATTTGGCCTGGGACTCGGAGCTCAGTAGAAGGCCCACTTGTGGCCCATCAAAACAAGAGATCACCTGATGTGAGAAAAATAAACGGTCAGGATGGGAGGAACATATTCTGGATTCATCTTGAATGGAATCGCAATAATCGGAATTGGGTTCCATTCCCCTTCCTCTGAAAAAAAATGCATCTTTTGATTTAGGGATTTGATGGCGAAAGATTTTCTTGTGGGATTTTCGATTTCGTTTTTGTTTCTGGTCAGTTCTTTTGGCGATGGATTGCAGCTGCACTGTTGCAATTACAAGAGTACTGTGAAACTCTTCCACCGACCCCAATCCAATCCAAGCCTCCAAGGTGCCACTTTAATGCCATCGCTTGTTCTTTTCGATGATTTTCCCGTGATTTTCTTGTCGGTCGTTTGTTTTTTCTCTGGTTTTCAGGTGATTGATTGCGCATTGTTGGGTTTGGAGGTTAAAGTTGGTTCATGTCCTCTGGATTTGGGGTTGGTTTCTTTGTTTGGGAGGTTAGAATCGTTTGTGGAGCTGTGGTCAATGGTTTGAGTGCTCATGCGTTGTTCGATTTGGCGATTTAAGTTGGTTCCTTTCTTTTTGAATTGCACTTCTTTTTAGCCCTTTTTGTCTGGTCCTCGCACTTGTAATAGATCTGTGTGCGGTGGGTATTGCCGCTTTTATTGGGCTCTTCAATTTTCTGATCACTGGTTGAGAGTATTAATGATAATTTGATTCATCGGGGTTAACTTGATCGATGACAAAGGAGTTGTTGAACGTGAATGAGAAGTTCCCGAGGGTGAAAAGATTGTGACTAGTCACACTTTACTGGGTTTCTTGCTCTCCGATTCACAAAATACGCTCTTTCTCACGTTAAATTGGAACGAGGCCCTCTGATATATGAAGAATTTGTTGAGTTCTTTTATACTATCAACATGTGGAAACTACTTCGGTTACTCCTTCATCTAATAGTCCTTCATGTACTCTTTTAGCTCCAAAACTTTTTGTATTATGTTGATTTTTAGCTTGTTGACATCAGTGTCCAGTCATAAAATCTGAATTCTATGTGCACCTGCTATATTAATAATGGACGTCCATGGGATATTTTCCTTACTGATAGAGGAATCTAAAGTGTTTGATGGAGCCAAGCTCGGGTTATCTAGAAATGGAGTAGGTTACAAAATTTCCTGCTTAGTCATAACTAATAGGAGACAAGGGACTGGATATTACCTATTTTATAGCTGCAGGTGTCATAGACAATCAAAGAACTTGCAACAAATCATTGTGTGCAACCTAAGCATTACTCATGTCATATATCAAATACAGAGCTCAATGGAGACAATTCAGACAAGATAGTCACGCATAGATTTGTGAGGTGAGTTTTGATTAATATTTGATCATTCCCCATGGATCAAAAGTTCTGTGTTAAAGGCTTTCTGAAAGAGGTTAAACAGTCACCACAGGCTATAAGGATCTTGTTTACTTCTTAGTTTCAAGCAAAATGTTTCCTTTCTTCTTTCCAGTTGCTAGGAATCAATTTTTTATGGTTTGTAAGTCATTTTTATCCTAATATTTACAAGTTACAGCCAAATTCTCATGTTCCGCATGGGAAATTCATTGCAAATGTTTCATTATGGTTTTATATTTTTTAAAAAATTGATTTTCTGTTGGGTTTGCTCATCAAGAAATATTTTATCACGCAGGAAACTAAGACTTCAGCTATGGCAATAAAGTCTTACAGTTACCATGCAGAGCAAGTCCTTAAGGACTACTTGCTAGCCGATCCATATATCCCATGCACTTCTGTCCTTTTTGGAATCTTGATGTGCAAGATGGTATGTTTCATCTGTCCGCCAAATTTTTCCAAGTGCATGCAGATTCTGGACTTTTTAAAGGTTGTATTTAAAATCACAGTATTCTGATTCTGTGATTTGATGATGCTACACTTTTAGGCACAAGCTATCTCTTAGATACTAGTTCCTTTAATATTGAAAATTCTGTACTTATTGGCTTATTAATGTCTTTGAGGTTATCGGCTTGTTTGCTTTTTTGACAAACTATCTTTTTGTTTCAGGCATATGAGTTTTCACAATTAATCAGTTCCTACTATTTTAGAGGTTATAAAACACTTACAAAACTTCAGCAGATTGAATGGAACAACAGGTGAGAAACTACATTTGATTTTGGTTTAGCGTCTAGATTTGTTTGTTCTTAGATGTTTTTCAAACCCTTTTTGCAGGGGGATGTCCAGCACTCATGCTGTGTTTATCACAGTTATGTCATTATACCTAGTCTTTTTCTCAGATCTATTCTCTGATCTCCTTGAGGGCCTCGTGACATTTCGAAGTTCAAACCTCTCTACTTTTGTACTGGGGGTAACTATATTTTTGTTGGGCTTTCCTTTTTAGATTTTTTTTCAAGTGGAATATCACTATCTTGCATGTCATTTGTGGTTACCTTTTCCAGGTTTCTGTTGGATACTTCATTACTGACCTTGCAATGATTTTCTGGTTATATCCTTCCCTTGGTGGAGTGGAGTATGTAAGTTCCTCATGCATAGAGTTATTGCAGTGTGATTGATAATCCTTTTACATGATAAAATAGTCATGGCATGTGTGTTTAGTGCTTGAAGTCATAATTGCTTCCATTGTATTGATGTTTAAAGAATCCATTTTCTGGTGATTATTACTTTTACCAGGTTGTGCATCATTTGCTTTCTTTATGTGCGGTGGCGTATGCCATGTTGTCCGGAGAGGGTCAGCTATATACATTCACGGTGCTTATTTCTGAGGCAACCACTCCAGGAATTAATATCCGATGGTAAATAACTAGAATTTCTTGGAACACTATTTTGAGTAAAATTTGCAGCTTTTAGCCCATCCATTTACTGAATTTTTTCTCATTTCTCTAGGTTTCTAGATACTGCAGGAATGAAACGGTCCAAATCATATCTGGTTAATGGTATTGGAATGTCCGTTGCATGGCTGGTATGTGAACATTTCCTCTGATGTTGAGTTTTAGAATAAGGAGCTTAAAGCTTCATCATACATCTCACGGGTACCAAATGATTTTTTCCCACATTTGAAAAATCTAATGTCAAATTATTTTAAGCAAAATATAATCATGGAAGTTGCATCATTGTTCTTCTCTTACATTTTCTGTAATAAAATACCCTCCACTAGTACAATGATTTGTTGTACATAGGGAAGGTTTCAAGTTTTTAATTTACATAGCAGAATTAGGGGGAAATGAGATTCCTGGTTGCCATTTCTTGTCACCCACTAAATGTTGTCATCTTTACCGAATTAAGGGGACGTTTGGGATCCAATGTTGCAGATTCATATGTATCCTATTTCCAAAACTGGAAATTATGATCTAAAAATTCCCATGTTCACAAGTTTATCGAGATGTTGGCTATGGAAGCTCAAGAATAATGTTGGCTATGATCTCTCTTTTTTATTCATCTTTTTTATCTGAGGTGAGCCTTACTTTTTTCTCAAACCCTTCTGCGACATGCACATGGAACAATGTCAATACTTGCCTGGGTTCTCCCCAAGGAGGATTATTTGGATGCTCAAGTCAAGACTTATTCTCATTAGAGAAGGAGAGAGTTTGACTTAAGTGGATTAGGAGATATGAAGAAAAGAAGAATCATTTTTCTTGCATCCTCTTTATATAGAGGATCTTAACCATATTCTATAGTTAGGGTAACCACATCTCAGTTACCTAAATAAATTTGGTTGAGGGTATTTTCAAAATTTCGACTAGTTCTTTGTACTGTTATATAACAATATTTTGTCATTTAGTAGAAGGTGGAGTAGTTAATCACCTACCTTCAAGGAAAGGGGGAATCACCTTCTAAAAAGCCACGTCAATAGATGGTATCACACTTCCATAATTTGACATGACCAAACTGCTATGTTGTGTGAATTCGCTCCGCATACTAACAATTTGTAAACATAGTGGGTTAGTGGGTGTAGGGAAAGATCTTTTATTGTGATTGTTTGGTAATCACATGAGTGCCAGTGGTCTCAAATAGATCGCCGCAATTGGCATGTCCCTCCACAGTGATAGGTCGTGCCTGATAGTGGTGTCAAATGGATTGCTGCAACTGATACTACCTATTATAGTGACGAGCCGTGTCGGGCACAACTCATCCCCATTTTGTCTCTCCAAACAGGGTCTTGTGAACCTTGTTGTGCCTGGCCCAAAATCTATATATTTTTTTAAAAATTAAAGTACAGAAAACCAAAAATTCTTTCTAAAAAAATAACATTAGAAAAAATTAAAAAAATGCAAAAATTTTTAAAAAATTAATGTTCATATTTAAAGTTATTTATGAATATTATGTTTAAAAAAAGGGTAGTGTGGGGACACTTATAAGAATTTTAAGGTCGTAAAATGTCAAAAATATCTTTTTCAAAAAAATATCCTTTAAAAGAGTTGTTGAGAAGGGTATTTCTATAAAATTATAAAAAAACTACTTTTAATTTTTTATAATTTTTATTATTTTTCAAACATATTTTTAGTATTTTTGTAAAATTATGAAAAATTACTTTTAGTTTTTTCTATAATTTTTATTCTTTTTCAAACATATTTTATTATTTTATGAGTTATATTTAAATAAAAAAGAGATTTAATTCAAATTTGTATATTTTTAATTTAAAATTAAATAAAAAAATAAAATCCACACTGGCTTTTTCCCTTGGTTTGTCTTTTGATTGGCTTTTTGATCAAGACCAGAGTAGGAAGAAAACAAGGGATTTGAAAAAAGAAAAATACATTTAGACGGGCGATGCCGTGCTCGGTCCGTTTATACTGCAGACAATGCTTGATCCGTGGACTGTAAGGATGGCATCAGACATGGCCCAAGTTTATAAATCGTGCCAGTACAACACAAGTACTTAGCTTTCGTATTGTACTAGGCACGACACAAACCAAGTTGGGCCGCGGGCTACGAGTCGCATTTGACATCCCTAATGAGTTGCTCTCTGGCTTCATAGTTCGGCCATAACTTGAGTAGTTGACCACAAGGATAAGTCAATTCTCGGCCTACAAAGTCTAACTCATGTGGATCGCGATACTACTTGAGTGAATAATTCATTTTGATTCATTTTGATCAAGTTTTTAAGATTCGATTTTGAGATTGATTTTGACACCTATTCAAATCAATTTGCTTCGATTTCAGTTAAATTATTTTTTAATATTGTTTGACTAAAATTTGACTTTAGATTTAAAAAATTTAAAAAAAAAGAAAAATATGAAAGAATTTATATACATATATTCTTTTAGAAGTATTAAATAAAATAATTTTTTGGGTAAAAAATTACTTAAATATGAAAAAATGCTACAGTCAAGGTTCGAAACTTGGATCACATGATCCGTAATTAATTTTTTAACCATATGGGATAAGCAGACTTTCTGACATAAAAATAATATAAAAAATTAAGTAATATATTTTAAGAAATTGAAATTGAATTTTACATTGAAATATTTTAGGTTAGTCGAAAATTGAAACGTTTTAATCAAAATTTAAAATCTTGATTTTGATAAATTATTGCCCCCCAAGTCTTCTTACTAAGCTATTGTAACTCGGCTTGAGGACTTGATCATATCATGGTATGAACTTCTAAATCATGGGTCAGTCGGAATGATTAAGTCATACTGAATTTGAGGTGATTATGATTGTCAAAATCTTCTCAGATTTTGAGAGATAGCGGAGAGGTGCTACATGTCCACCTTTTTAAAACTTTCAAGACAAAAAATATCTCATGCATTGGCTGAGTACTTATCCCAAGATGGAGTTAGTGGATCCCGAGGGAATTTTGAATTTATCTTGAGATAAGAGTAATATCCCAAGGTGTCAATGACTTCATTTAAACCGTTCACAAGATCTATATATAAAGCCTCAAGGAGCGAGGGCGATTCATTTTTGCTGTCATTCTCTTTTCTTATCCTTTGCTCTCCAGCGTCTTCTGCGACAACTTGCGGTGGTTTTCATGGCTCTCTATCATTGTCTTTGGACGGTCTAGCAACCACCAATCACCGTAACTAGTAAGTTTTCCAATTTCTCTTGATATTTCTATGGTTTTTCTCTCATTTTCCCCTATTTTCACTTGTTCGTTGTCTCTCGCTTTTCCATGTGGAATCCGTGAGTTAGGGTAGAAGTTTTTGTCTTTTACTTTGGGTTTAGCTTGGATCTGGACTCTTGTAGTTTGGTAGAGTCCATCTCTAGTCTTCAGCTTTTGTATTTTAGGTTCCGTAGAGTTTGATACGAGGAATTCAGATTTAAGCTTCTCTAACGACACATTGTTGGAGGTGAGTGATCTTTGTACGGTTTCGAAATGTGAGAGTGCGTACTGAGAAGTGGGTTAGATTACTCGTCTTCCGAAACTAAGCAGCTCTTTGAGCCCCTACGTTTTTTGGCCTTCGTAACACCAACCTCCCACAAGAGTTTGATTGTGGTTGTTTAATTGCACTCCGGTGGAGAAAGGAATTGAAAGGACAGTCTTAGAGTTTGGATTTTCCACCTACACTAAAATTGATGAATTTAGTGACGAAGGGGCATCCGAAAATTTACTTCCTGAGTTCGGACACTTATGATGCGTATTAGATATAGTTTGAATTAGGTCGTAGGTTTTTGTTTCAATCATTCCTTCACAGTTTCTCTTTGGGAATACCAACTATTTTTAAATTGTGTTACACCCAACATGATGACCAGTATACTAGTCTTTCGGGTGTTTTGTATTTCTGAAGATGTAGTTATCCTTCTTAGGATGCTCAAGGAGGCTTTCAAATTTTTAAGGTCAACTAGTTGCCCTAGGAAGTATTGTGTGAGATCTCGAAGAGGCAAACACCTACTCTTTAGCAATCCGTCGTCTATTCACTCTTAGAAGGACCGCTATATATGTATTTTTTGCTTGGACAACTTACACATCCCTTCAAAATAATAGACCCTAAGAAATTTGGAGAGAAACCTCTTACGAACATGAAATTTAAACTCATAATCTACTAGATCAATTCTGCTGTTGCCAAAGAACGATAGTGTCCTACATGGTGTTTGGAAGACACATTGTCTCTATGGGTTGTGTAGCTCGGGTGTTTAGTGAGTTATGAGATTGTGTTCTTTTGTATTTTTCTTTGGCTTTTTCATCCGCCGAAATTTTGTTTAATGTTTACCTTGTCTTTTCAAGCATTAACAATATTACATTGGTAAACTCTCTGTTGGAAGACCTCACTTCGGCATACAAGATGAGCCCTTCTCACGCCACTGAGAAACACCCCGCAGAGGGGAGCTCTCGTGGTCGAGGTCAAAAAAGGGTATACTCTCAACCACCAAGCCGAGTTCCAAGGAACTTCGTCTTGCATGACAATCCAAGCGAAGAAGAAGGCAGCGGGATATGGTGACGATGACCATATCTAGCCGAGCCGTCTCCTTGTGCAGAAGGGTGTAGTGTTATTGGAATTGAGTTCTGCTCCTCGCCAAAGCTCAAACCCTAGGCTTTGTCAAGGCTCGAGCTTGGATTTTGCTCCTCGCCAAGGTTCAGATTCCATCCCCTTCCAACGTCTTCCTAAAGGAGACCATTCACCCCACAATGTTCTCTCCAGAGCGACCTTTAAGTTTTACAGCACGAAGGGTGTCATGTAGGACATGGACAACTATTTTCGATGGATGAGCCTCCTCTTAACTTTGTATTTTATTGCTTTGTTCAAATTTTTTGAAGTCTCACTTCAACAGCTAGCGATTGGAAGCAATGAGCAATATTCATTTCCCAGAGAAGGAAGTATTGTGACTGAAGAGCAAGTTGAAGACTGCTGAGAAAGGTAAGACAGAAGCTGAGGCAGCCAAAACTATTGCTAAGGAAGCAAAGCAAAGCAGAACTTTGAGCTGTGGAGGCTGAGAAGTCTCGTGATGCCGTGGTAAAAGTCTTCAAGACTAGTGAGGAGTACCACAACTAGCTCGTTGCCCGGAAGGAGGTCGTGGAGAAGTTCAAGACCTCCAAAGAGTACGAGCTAGAGCTAGTACAGAAGTCAAGCAATAGCATGAGTGAAGGTTATGTCTACTGCTACTATAAGTTTCTGTTAGGACCCTTTGGTTCCAGCAAAGCTGAGCCCTGCACAGAGAACAATACCACTGTTTGCTAGGGGTCTCTCGCGAGAGGGTTCTCCGACCCTCAAATCAAAACTCTTTCTCACTTGGAAAGAAGGTCGAATATTTTAGATAATGACCTGAGTGGATTGGGAGAGAGGAAGAGAAAAATGATCGTTTTCCTTACCTTCTATTTATTTAGAGGATCTTAATCATATTCTCTAGTTAAGGTAACCACGCCTTGGTTACCTAAATAGATTTGGTAGGGGGTATTTATGAGATTTTGGTCGGTCCTTCGTGCTGTTGTGTAATGATATTTTGTTATTTAGCGAAAGGTGACGTAGAAGGTGGAGCAGGAGGTTGCCTTCGAAGAAAAGGGGACCACCCTTTAAAAGGCCATGTCATCATGTGGTACCATACTACGACAATTTGGCATGACCAAACTGCTTTGTTTTATGGATTTCCTCTGCCTAATGACAGTTCAGAAATAGTGTGTACAGAGGAAAACTCTTTTATTGCGGCAATTCGGTAATCACTTGAGTGGCTCTTTTGACTTCACAGTTCAGCCACAAATCGGGTAGTTGACCAGAAGGGTAAGTTGGTTCTCGACTCATGGAGGGCGGTTCACATGGACTACGGTTCTATTTGAGTAGATGATTCATGTTGACAAATCATTACCTATGACCTCCCAAGGGCTGATTGGTCAATTAACAATTGTTTTTGAAGAGCCTCTTCTTTTTTATGACTTCTGAGCTGTTGATGATGACTCAGTGGAGGCCTTATAATGGCCTTCCTTGAAGTGTTTTCTTAATTGAAGTGTATACTGGAACAGTTTCTATGAGAATTCTGCTGCCATAGTTATTCTACTAGATCAGACTAGGAAATGATGTGGGAGCTGTAGAAAATATTTGACATCATTGTGATTACCATTATCATGATCAACATTTTACTGATTATTGCTATTACCATATGTCATCATCTTGATGTTCTGAAAACAATGCGCCTTGGATCTCAAGGGTGTTAATCAGCAAAACCTAGCTCCAGTGCCTGTGACTAACAGAGAGAGAAGTCTCCTAAATGCCAAATGGAATGTCTTTAGAATGTGAAGAAAACGAGTAATCTTCTTTGACATAGTCTAAGAAAATAAAAAAAAAAAAAACTTTTTGTTGCCTATTGTTATCCAGAAAAATCAAAATTAGCAGCCTGGGCGTACAAAGTCCTCCAATGAGTTGTGCTTTATCCACTTCTTTAAACAAAGAAGGCTTCAGAGATTACTATTACACAAAATCTTTGTGCAATTAGGATCCATGAGCTTTTTGATCCTTCTACCCATCTCGTTTTATCTTTACAATGTTAAACCAAGTTATATCTTTTCATGCAGGTTGCTAGAATCTTTCTGTTCATCTACTTGTTTTTCCGCATATATATGCACTATGATCAGGTATATCCTTCATCCAAAATTGGTTTTGTCTGTTCATAAGTTCTTTCTCAAAATGATTGTTATCTTTCACGACTGAAATTTTTAACAGATCAAGCGGATGCATACCTTTGGCTACATCCTGGTTTTGTTGGTGCCTTCTGTTTTGGCTGTCATGAACACGATGTGGTTTGCAAAGATTTTGAAGGGACTCGAGAAAACCTTGTCCAAGAGGCAGTGAACTACAAATCATCTGCAACCCATTGTGCTCGGTCGTCCTCATCTACAGCTATGATTTGGATGGTTCCTTCTAAGCTTCTTGTACAAAGTGGCGGGTATATATGGGAACGTGAAGGAAGAAGTAATAAATCTAGAGAAACACAAGAGTCAGGAAGGTCTTTTCTGGGTTAGTAATCTATCTATTTACCAGTTAACATGTATATGAACCAAATGGTATTCCCTAATTAGTTAACTGGTATATGAACCAAATGGTATTCCCTCTAACTTGAGATGAATGTGCATCTCAATTTTTAAATATCTAATACTTGTGTTAATTGCATATAATGGCTCAAAATTTTTGTAAAATTGCCTATTTGTCTTCCAAATCTTTAAAATTGTATATTACTCTCTGGAATATTTATTTTATTGTAAAAATTTTCTCAAGTAAAATTTGATCGTTAGAGTCCATAATATTGACGGGCGTTTAGAATTTTGTAAAATATTTGAACTACTCCACTAAATTACAAGATCAGAAATTTAAATTAAAAATCAATAATCTTGGAGTTATTGGGGCTTATTTAGTGTGAACTTGAAGTCGTTAGAGCTTGTTTTAAGCTTATAAATAGGTTGAGAGATCTTTGAGTTTTAATAATACATTCATAGTGTTTTGAAATTGTGCCGAATTGAATTTTTTGTTGGAGTTCATTTAATAATTTTACCGAGAAATCTAAACCATACTTCATATTTGTTTCACTTTTTTGATATCAAATTTAATTCAGAATAGTGTAAATCATGGTTGGATTGTGTTCAATTTCTTCATTCAAAAACCCTAATTTACTGTTTGGAGGAAGAATACAATGAACTTGAAGTTTTTGCAACTTTATGATTTTTTTTTATACTTTTATGATTTTTTAAAGAAGTATTTTGAAATTTAAAATTTTTTCAACTTATTTGATATTTCACAAGCGGGGTTAAAATTTAACCTCAAATAAATGGGAGGGAGGTTTTTGCAATCACGATAAGAATTCAAAAAGTAATGTGTAATTTTTAGGTTTTGGGGGGAGAAATATGCAATGTCGTGAGACTTCAATTGTTTGGTTTGCTATATTTACCCATAATATGCAAATAATACTTTTATAATTACAAAATCGTTAATGTTTTATTCTTTTGGATAAATTATTTGGTCTATCATACAAACCTGTCAAAGAGAAATCAGTGTTTCTGGAGTAGATGTGACATGGTCCACCCCATCATTCACATATTGTCATAGGATATAACAATACATAAACAAGAGAACAATAATCTCTCATCCAATTCTTAATAAACTTAGTTAGATAACAAAACTAAGACTTAATAAAAAAAAATTAGGAGAAGACAATCCCTAAAAGTTATACCTCAAATATTGACCATTTTTAATATATAAAAAAATTATGCATTCAAGTCCTATTATTTTTGTTAATTTGAAAAATGGAGCATTATTGTTTTACCAAAAAAATTACAACAGATGCCCACAACTCAACCGAGAGAGCCCCATTCTCCACCAAATGCTATATTCACTTCCCATTATTAGCGATCAATTGCGGCAAATTTCTCTCTTATGGCAATCACATTCTCTCCCGCCAACTCCGATCAGTTCTTGATTTCTGACGAAACTCAGTGAGCCTCTCCCTTAGAACATGCAAATGGACATTTTTCTACTGTTTCTTTGGCAGCAAAAGAAGCTAAAGATATATCAACCGAGCTTGCGCATGAACCATCGCAAACTCTTCTTTCCAACCCTTAGAGAGCATTTGATTTGGAATAATTTTATTTTTTAATCAAATTAATTAGTCTTAATTTAAATTTAAATTAAAATAGATATGTTATTGTAAAATGAGACCATTTCATTTTACAATAACATATTCATTTTTCTGTTGGATGTTTCGAACTCAAATTGAAATTTGAGTTAAATTAGAAATCTAAAATTGAATTTAAATTTGTGTCTGATTTTAAATATTATTATATAATATTAAGAGTTATTATCAAAGTAGAATTTAAACTCAATAAAAATTTTAATTAAAATAAAGAGAATATCCTATATATTTTTTTACATTATTTATCGTTTTATATATTGTTTGTGAATAAGCTGACATTGAACCTTTTGCCATAAATCATAATATTTTTTAACCTCAAATCAAATTGTATCTTAGTTTTTTTCGTGAAAGGCCAAATAATAACAAAGATTCCTACTCTGCCTGTCTTGCATCATTCCTTCATAAGGCTAGGGTTCGGTGGAGCATAAACCCTAATAACCAATCACCTCCCATCACATTTTCTTAAAAGAGATCTTATCCATTGATTTTGTTTTGAAGGGCAACGATTGGAGATTTTGGATAACTTAAGGCAACCAAATGTAATATCCGATGGGAAAGTGTATAGTTAGCACATATGATGGTATACAACAAAATATAACTACTGTCACTGCGCTATTGTGTCAATATCTGAAACTAAATTAATGATAACGATAAATATTTGACTGGATTTCAAAATTGAACAGAAAATATGCAAATAAAACTATAGATGGAAAAATTTGAGCAGCAGTTTCACAACCTATCAGCCCCGATTTTCGGTATCTTCAGTGAGGAAATAGAAATTTCACCTTGAGTTACGTTTCCTTCAGTGTCATAGTATAGGATCATGCCTTCATATTCTTTGTCTTGCATGCATTGTTTTGCTTAGATGATCAACACATTCTTGAAAAAATAGAGTCGCTCAGAGAACTCATTGTATATATATATTTCCATGACCTTTCAGTTCCATGCAGGCAGACACTGTTCTGGGCTGGCAATGCTCTTTATACAAACTCACCCCCCATAGCTTCTAAGTGGTGTCCATCTGACACCGCCAACAAATAATTTTGTTTTGTCAACTTAGAAAACCATCACATCATCCTGATTACTATTCTTCATTTGCTTTCTTGTGGTTTTAAAATTGCAGCTTTTCATGGCATGTTTTTCATTGGATTTATTAAGGTATAATAAGCTGTACGGGTGGTTGTTTGATCGACAGGCGAAAGTTCTTGATGGCGTCCAGGTTTTTATTTTTTTGGATATTTACCTACAATCCCTTCGTATTTATCTTATTTATTAAAAATCTTTCGTGATTTTCAGTATTTACCTATGTCCTTTCCTTTTCAAATTTATTACTTACAATCATTTATTCTTATTTAATTAATTTTTTTTTCAAAAATTTCACTTTTATCCTCTCTAATTTTACAATATAACTCTTTAAAATTTTTAATTTCTCGCCCTCTATTTCTTCTCTCAAATATTTACAAATAAATTCTTAATTAAATTTTAAATTATAACTTACATATTTGTATATTTATAAGTAGACCCTTCAAATATTTTTATTTATAGATAAGTTCAAATTTTAATATTTTTTAAATAAAAAATTTACAAAGAGTACCTTAAATGTTCAAAATTTTTTATAAATAAGCTTTCCATAAAAAATTTAAGTTACAAGTTTAATATTCATACATTTACAAATATACCCCTCAAATATTTTTAATTATAAATAAGTCAAAATGTTATCTTTTTTATGAAAAATTGTATAATGTTGGAGGTTTTAAAAATTTAAAATTTAAATTACAAGTTTAATATTTATACATTTACAAATAGCCTCATTGAATATTTTTATTTACAAATAAGTCTAAATTTCATCATTTTTAAAATAAAATTTTACAAAGAAGACATTGATGGTCTTAAAACTTAAAATTTCAAAATGCAAGTTTAATATTTGTAAATTTACGAATAGATCTCTTGAATATTTTTATTTATAAATAAGTCTAAATTTTATTACTTTTTAAATAAAATTTTACAAAAAAATATATTGAAGGTTTGAAAACTTAAAATTTCAAATTATAAGTTTAATATTTGTACATTTATAAATAGATCCCTTAAATATTTTAATTTATAAATAAGTTCAAACTTTACCATTTTCAAAATAAAACTTTACAAAAAAGATATTGAAAGTTTTAAAACTTAGAATTTTAAATTACAAGTTTAATATTTGTACATTTATAAATAGATCTCTTAAATATTTTCATTCATAAATAAGTTCAAATTTTATCAATTTAAAATAAAATTTTACAAAAACATATTAAAAGTTTAAAATTTTAAATTTTAAATTACAAGTTTAATATTTGTACATTTATAAATTGATCTCTTAAATATTTTTATTCATAAATGAGTTCAAATTTTATCATTATAAAATAAAATTTTACAAAAAAATTTTAAAATTTTTTAAATTTTAAATTTTAAATTACAAGTTTAATATTTGTACAATTACAAATAGATCCCTTGAATATTTTTATTTATAAATAAGTCCAAATTTTATCATTTTTTAAATAAACTTTTACCAAAAAAGACATTAAAAGTTTTAAAACTCCAAATTTTGAATTACAAGTTTAATATTTCTACATTTCTAAATAGATCCTTTGAATATTTTTTATTTATAAATAAGTCTAAATTATACAAAAAATATTTTAAGGTATCTATTTGTAAATATAAAAATATTAAACTTACAATATAAAATTTTAAAATTTAAGACCTTCAATATCTTTCTCGTATAATTTTATTTAAAAAATGATAAAATTTGAAATTATTTATAAATAAAAATATTGAAGGGGTCTATTTAAAAATATAAAAATATTAAACTTGTAATTTAAAATTTTGAGTTTTAAAATATTTAATATCTTTTCTTAATTTGAAATATTAAGTTTTAAATTTTCAATGTGTTTTTTGTAAAATTTTATTTTAAAATAATAAAATTTGGACTTATTTATGAATAAAAATATTCAAGGGATATATTTGTAAATGTACAAATATTAAACTTATAATTTAAAATTCTAACTTTAAAACCTTCAATATCTTTTTTATAAAATTTTATTTTAAAAATGGTAAAGTTTGAACTTATCTATAAATAAAATATTTAAGTTGTCTATTTATAAATGTACAAATATTAAACCTATAATTTGAAATTTTAAGTTTGAAAACCTTCAATAGCTTTTCTTTTTAAAATTTTATTTAAAAAATAATAAAATTTAGACTTATTTATAGATAAAAATATTCAATGGGTCTATTTGTAAATATACAAATATTAAACTTGTAATTTAAAATTTTAAGATTTAAAACCTCCAATGTCATTTTTGTAAAATTTTATTTAAAAATAACGAAATTTGGACTTATTTATAAATAAAAATATTCAAGCGACCTATTTATAAATATATGAATATTAAACTTGTTATTTGAAATTTTAATTTTTAACACCTTTAATATTGTGAAATTTTATTAAATAATTGATAAATTTTGAACCTATTTATAAATAAAAATATTTGAGGGCTCTATTTGTAAATATACAAATATTATACTTGTAATTTAAAATCAAGTTTTAAAACCTTCAATGTTATAAAATTTTTATTAAAAAAAGATAAAATTTGGACTTAGTTATAAATACAAATATTTGAGGGGACTATTTGTAAATATATGAATATTAAACTTGTAATTTAAATTTTTATGGAGATTTTATTTGTAAAAACGTGCTAACTAAGTTAGGTTCATTTATACATTTTTATTTAAACAGTATTAAAAATTTGGATTCGTTTATATATAATTTTTTTCTTTTTTTTTTTTTTTTTATATAATTAATTAATTTGAGGTGGTCTATTATCACCTATAACAAAATATTTAAATTGTAAATGTTCAAAATTTTTATACGGAGGGTTTATTTGTAAGCA
>RXID01015276.1:0-113325 GCA_005019695.1 Trichopus zeylanicus subsp. travancoricus | reverse complement strand
GAGGTCTATTTATAAATATATAAAATATGTAAATTGTAATTTAAAATTTTATAGAGGGTTTATTTGTAAGCATTTCAGAGAAAAAAAATAAAAGGTTAGAAATTAAGAATTTTAAAGGGTTTAAGTGATAAAATTATAGAGGGTAAAAGTGAAATTCTTGGAAAAAATTTTGATTTAATAACAATTAAAGAATTGTAGATAATAAATTTGAAAAAAAAGGTATAGATAAATACTAAAATCGTAAAATAATTTTGATACATAAAATAAATCTTGGGGTTATACATTTTTTTGTTTCGGTTGATGACTAGGATTTTGTGGGGGAAATCCACCAAGAGTTCTAATGATCCTATTCATAATAATCATTTAAGGTTCTATTTATAAATTTTTATTTAAAAAGTATTAAAATGTGGACTTATCTATAAATAAAAATATTTGAGGGGTCTATTTATAAATATACAAAATATGTAAATTGTAATTTAAAATTTTATTGAGGGTTTATTTGTAAGCATTTGAGAGAAAAAAAAGGTTAGAAATTAAGAATTTTAAAGGGTTTAAGTTATAAACTTATAGAGGGTAAAAGTGAAATTCTTGGAAAAAATTTTGATTTAATAACAATTAAATAATTGTAGATAATAAATTTGAAAGAAAGGTATAGATAAATACTAAAATCGTAAAATAATTTTGAAAAATAAAATAAATCTCGGGGTTATACATTTTTTTGTTTCGGTTGATGACTAGGATTTTGTGGGGGCAATCCACCAAGAGTTCTAATGATCCTATTCATAATAATCACTTAAGGTTCTATTTATAAATTTTTATTTAAAAATATTAAAATTTGGACTTATCTATAAATAAAAATATTTAAGGGGTCTATTTATAAATATACAAAATATGTAAATTATAATTTAAAATTTTATTGAGGGTTTACTTGTAAGCATTTGAGAGAAAAAAAAATAAAAGGTTAGAAATTAAGAATTTTAAAGGGTTTAAGTTATAAACTTAGAGAGGGTAAAAGTGAAATTCTTGGAAAAAATTTTGATTTAATAATAATTAAAGAATTGTAGATAATAAATTTGAAAAAAAGGTATAGATAAATACTAAAATCGTAAAATAATTTTGAAAAATAAAATAAATCTTGGGGTTATACATTTTTTTTGTTTGGGTTGATGACTAGGATTTTGTGGGGGCAATCCACCAAGAGTTCTAATGATCCTATTCATAATAATCATTTAAGGTTCTATTTATAAATTTTTATTTAAAAAGTATTAAAATTTGGACTTATCTATAAATAAAAATATTTAAGGGGTCTATTTATAAATATACAAAATATGTAAATTGTAATTTAAAATTTTATTGAGGGTTTATTTGTAAGCATTTGAGAGAAAAAAAAAATAAAAGGTTAGAAATTAAGAATTTTAAAGGGTTTAAGTTATAAACTTATAGATGGTAAAAGTGAAATTCTTGGAAAAAATTTTGATTTAATAACAATTAAAGAATTGTAGATAATAAATTTGAAAAAAAGGTATAGATAAATACTAAAATCGTAAAATATTTTTGATAAATAAAATAAATCTTGGGGTTATACATTTTTTTGTTTGGGTTGATGACTAGGATTTTGTGGGGGCAATCCACCAAGCGGTCTAATGATCCTATTCATAATAATCATTTAAGGTTCTATTTATAAATTTTTATTTAAAAAGTATTAAAATTTGGACTTATCTATAAATAAAATATTTGAGAGGTCTATTTATAAATATACAAAATATGTAAATTGTAATTTAAAATTTTATAGAGGGTTTATTTGTAAGCATTTGAGAGAAAAAAATTAAAAGGTTAGAAATTAAGAATTTTAAAGGGTTTAAGTTATAAACTTATAGATGGTAAAAGTGAAATTCTTGGAAAAAATTTTGATTTAATAATAATTAAAGAATTGTAGATAATAAATTTGAAAAAAAGGTATAGATAAATACTAAAATCGTAAAATAATTTTGATACATAAAATAAATCTTGGGGTTATACATTTTTTTGTTTCGGTTGATGACTAGGATTTTGTGGGGGCAATCCACCAAGAGTTCTAATGATCCTATTCATAATAATCACTTAAGGTTCTATTTATAAATTTTTATTTAAAAAGTATTAAAATTTGGACTTATCTATAAATAAAAATATTTGAGGGGTCTATTTATAAATATACAAAATATGTAAATTGTAATTTAAAATTTTATAGAGGGTTTATTTGTAAGCATTTGAGAGAAAAAAAATAAAAGGTTAGAAATTAAGAATTTTAAAGGGTTTAAGTTATAAACTTATAGAGGGTAAAAGTGAAATTTTTGGAAAAAATTTTGATTTAATAACAATTAAAGAATTGTAGATAATAAATTTGAAAAAAAGTATAGATAAATACTAAAATGGTAAAAAAATTTTGATAAATAAAATAAATCTTGGGGTTATACATTTTTTTGTTTGGGTTGATGACTAGGATTTTGTGGGGGCAATCCACCAATAGTTATAATGATCCTATTCATAATAATTATTTTATTATTCACAAATTAAATGAGTGGAAGACAAACAAATATTAAAAATAAAGTAATTTTAGAAAGAGAAAAACAAAAATTACTGAAAATATCAACTTTGAAAAATCATTAAACTGTGTATAAATTTTCGTGAATTAATTGTGACATGAGTGCCCGAAATAATGCGACATCATTGCAACAATAATTTGATATAATTTCCCCAAATATCCACAATTACCATGAAAATTATGGAGGTCATTCTTTATTGTAACATGCAGCTATTTAGGGACTTGTCTGTAACTATCCCAGATTATTTTCTTATTAATGAATATGCATCGAAACGACGAAATCAACGTGTCCAATCTATCTCAGCGGGGGTTATTGAACACAGGCAACTCTTTACTCCGTAGACCACGCAATAGACGAACAGGGGAACACTCACCGCCGACGCGAAATTACGGAACAACCCCTGAACCACAATGCAGTGGTCTACTACTCGCGCTTTGCTGCATTGTGTCGATTAAACAGTCATCTAAGCAGTCGACCGACCACTCCCCTTCACCTGCCGGTCCGCCAAACCAGCCCAAACCTTCGAGCTCCACCGAAAAACCACAAACTTTCCGATTTCCGATTGAAATCCGCCCCAAAACCCTAACGAATCCTTGTCGCTGGCGATCCCTCCCCCCGATTTGATATTCACGATGGCGTCCAATGGGACCTCCCCGGTGAGTTCTTCTCTTTTCCTCTCTCGATCTCGCGATTTGTTGAAATTTAGCTGGGAGTTTGCCTTGGATCCCGATTTGTTGATCCGTCAAAGTTGGGTTTGTTTAGAGATTGGGAGACACGGAGAGCAGCTTGGAGAAGATCAAGCGGCAGCTGACGTCGGGCTCCGGCAAGCACCTGCTGCAGGGCCCGCTGCTCAAGCGGTCGGAGACGGTATGGGCTGAATCTTTCCCTTTTCTGATTTTGAAGTTCAAATTTTGTTTTTTGTTTTTGTTTGAATTATTGTTCCTTGTTGATTTTTTTGGGAAAAATTTTGGACTTTGATTAGATTTCCGCGGTTTCGTGATGTGAAATCTCCTGATTTTGTTTTTGAATTTGAGATGATTTTGTCTCTAGCGGTGCAATGTGTGAAATCAAAATATCTGAACTATGAATGCTTGTTCTGTTTGATTGATGACAGATTGTAGTAGCTTTTGTAGCTCAATGTTAGTAGAGCTCTCTTCACGTGGATTCTTCAGGTTGCATCTCAGCATTGAGTCATCGTGCATGTTCTCTGTAGTTGTTTTTGCGTTCCTTGGGTTTATCCTCATTAAATACACTAATTGCACATGGAATATGGTTTGCAAATATGGGTTGTATCATCCCTCATGCTATTATTAGTTGCCCACATTTCATGCTATTGGATTCGTTAATATTCTGGATCGTAGTTACCATGAAATACTTATTTGAAACTGAATTTAAGTTTTGTTGTTACTTATAATGGCAGCTGAGGAAATGGAATGAACGATGGGTGATCCTAGACCCAACTACTGGAAAAATGGAGTACAAGTACTGAATCTTGACATATTTCATAAAAATTAAAACTTCATTTTTTTATTTTTAAAATTTTATGGTATGAGTACATTTTTGTGGTATAGGATTCGAAGAAGTGAGGCATTGGTCAAGGGGACAATATTTTTTGATGCAAACAGCACAATTACTCTTTCACCTTTGAATTTTCAGTGAGTCAATGAGTAAAAGTCATTTTTCCATGTAGTTTGGTCACCCATTTAAGTTAAGCATGAATGTTCGCTGATTTGTTTTCCTCATTTTTACTTGTTGCAGCGGACTTCCAAAGTATGATGGCTGCTGTTTTTGTATCCTTATGTAATGTAGATAGAGTTTGTAGACTATTGTTCTTGATTCTGAATCATGTAGGTTGATATTGATTACAATTCTTTTTCTGGGGGATTGGAAGTTTCTGTTCTTGGTTCTTAACATTGGAACTAATTAGACATTGGGACTCCACAAAAGAAGGAATACTTTCTATGTGCAGAAACTTCTGGTGCTGCAAGAGCTTGGGTATCCGCTCTACAGTAAGCTTGTGATTCTCCCTTGCCTTTGTACTACTGAATTTATGCATTTTGGAACTAGGTTTGCTTGAGTAGATGGTATTGGTACACATATGATGCTCTCTACTTCTTGTGTTGATACTACATTGGATTAAATAACAATTATCTTTGATATAATGTTTAATTGGCCCTACAAGTTGAATGATCATGTTGCCTGGCATCTAAGTAATTTCAATGGTTGTATTCATTATTTTGAAGATGTCTATAACTGGTAATCATGTGCTAAAATTATAAATTGTTTTGCATTAGTTACCCTGTATTTGTGTAGGAAAATACTCTGTACAAACTGGGAGTGAATATTTGCATGTACCACATATTATCTTGTCATCTACATTGTTGCACAGAAATGCCTGAGCGACTGGTGTATTTTAACAAATATGTTCTGTGTTTTTCATGAAACTTTCAACTTGCAGTAATCGAACTATGATAGTTTGATTGACAAATTCTTGGAGTTCTTGACTGAGTTTACTGTTATTTTGTTAGAAATTGAATTTCACTCTTCAGTTTATGTGATTCTGTTTCTTGTACAACAACCAGTGCAACTCAGTTAGTATTACGGGCACATAAAGAGGCTGTAAATTCCTTGAGTGGCAATGGTTCTGCAAAGCTCGGAACAGTGGCTACTGTAGTGGCAGCTGCCAACTCAACTGCAATGGAAGCTTCAAAGGAGATTGAAGCTGCAATGAAAATCTCAATGAGAGCAGCTTTGGGTTTGATTACAAATAAGCCAAATGAAGGGCCAAATGAAGGTCCCTTTGATGATTTGACAATCATGAAGGTATATGAGTAGCATGAGATTATGGTGCAAATCTTCTTAAATGTTGCATACTAGGTTTTTGACTTGACAGAATAGAAGCTAAATTGATATCTACTAAAGAATTAGTTATCAGCATATCTAGCATAGCACATGCGGAAAAATACATGCCTTTTGTTTTGTTTTAGAAGTTTGGTTGGATGATATTTGATATGAATTGGGTTAAATACTTGAAGTTTATATTATTTGTTTCTTTGCTAGATTTAGCACATCTGTTGTTTGGTTATAAAAGGATGATGCTCCAATTCCTACATCAATTCAGAGAGGGAATTTCACCACATGATGTGGTTTAAACAGTATTGGATTCTTGGCCAAATTTATAGGGGGAGCTTAAGAATAAGGTTGTAGATTTTGGTGAAATAGAATTTGTAGAATCAATTATTGTAGTTAGCAATGAAAATGCATTCCAATCTAAGAATCTTTTAGGGAATGCATTATTTGACTAGTCTGAAAATATGATATTGTTTTCAGTAACATGATCTGTTGCGAGGCTACATGGCCATGTTTGAAGCATCAACAAAAGTGGCACTTTTGATTTCCTCAGATTTAAAAAAAAAAGAAAATAAAAATTCTAATTCTTCATAAGCCACGTAAAACAGATGTGATCAGTAACATCCAATATGCGTTTAGACATTCTTTCCAACAAAAGCATATAGATCTATATGCTAATCTCAGTTGTTATTGTTAACTCGTGTATTTTACATTGAATGAAGCTGTTAATGACTTCCTCTCTCTTTTTTTTCCACCAGGAGACTCTTCGAGTGAAAGATGAAGAGCTGCAGCAATTGGCCAAAGAACTCCGTGCTAGGGACTCTACTATAAAAGAGATCGCGGATAAATTAACCGAGACTGCTGCAGCTGCTGAAGCTGCTGCACTTGCTGCACATACTATGAATGATGAGAGAAGACTTGCATGTGCTGAAATTGAGCGTTTGAACAAGGATGCAACAAAAGAAAGAGATGAAGTCTTCCAGAAGGTGCATTATCTTCTCAAAGATATAATTTCATTTTCTATTTGGACTTATAATAAGGAAATATATTTGCTTGCTTTTCACATGACAATGTTGCATTGGTTTCATCAGTCATATGTTGGGTAAATGTTGAAAAATGTGGAGATCTGGAAAGGTAAACAATATATTTCCCTACAAACTCTACAGTAGGTAGATTTAGCCAGTTCTTTCTATATGATATTTTCAATGGTCTTATATGTGCCTTAAGGCATCATTTACTGTTCTGGATGTAGACTGCATGTATTTCATGATTATTCTGATGCACCAACCACTAGCATGTCTAGCTTGTTGCCGTCAGGCTTATTTACCTTTGATTAGAGGTTGTTGGATTAGTTCTATACAGGTCTGCAAACAGACAAAAGGATGCTTTGACGTAGACTAGTCTTCATCAATATGAAACTCCTTTCCTGTTTACAGTGGAGAGAATCTGAAGACAAGGTTATGGCTCTAAGTAGGGAGAGAGAGGTCTTACTGAAGCAGAGAGACTCAGCCTTTCAAGAGGCACACCTATGGCGGTCTGAACTCGCAAAAGCTAGAGAACGTGTTGTGGTGTTAGAAGCAGCTGTTCTTCGAGCTGAAGAAAGGGCCAGGGTTGCTGAGGCTGATGCCGAGTCTAAATTGAAGGATGCTTCAGATAAAGCAATGATTGCTGCAAAAGAGAAGGAAGACCTCTTAGCACTGGTGAATGTTTTGCGATCACAAGTTCAGAGGTAATTACTGACCAATTCACAATCAACATTTGACATTTTTAGGCTTCTGTGTCCAAATAATTACACTCGGTCTTGGTCTCAGATAGTTACAAGTAATTCCATGATATGCATAAATATACTATTAGAAAAAGAAGTAGACATATCTATAGGTGACTTGCAACCAAACCATGTGTTTATGGCAGGGAACGAGTTGCCATCAACTTCAAAATATTTTTCTTATAGTCATGGTCCTCATGGATATGAATGATAGAACTTGCTAGTTGGATAAAGATTCTATTCTTAGATTTAATTTTTGTGCAATGTACTTAACCAAATACTTTCATTTGTATTAGCAGAGAGGAGAGCAATACAAAGCAAGTCTTGGAAGAGAGACCAGAGTCTTGCTCTGGAGCTAATGACACACTTCCTATGACAAAGCATGTGAACTTATCTGACAACAATGTGGATAAGGCCTGTGTGAGCGATCCAAGAACTGTTCCAGTCTCTGGAGACAACGAAGTCCGCTTGGCAGTCGATGGAGTCGAAATTCACTCAATTGGTGACACAGAATGGAATGACATCCAGTCCACTGACGCAAGTATTGCTGATGTAAGGGAAATCACCCCTGAAGCAGAGGGAAACAGCTTGGACATACCTGTTGTGAGCCGCCCCGCTGATGGTCATCATCAACACGTTGCAAGCTTCCAACCTTGATATGATCATTTGCATGAATTATGAGGATAAATTAAGTTATTTATAGTTGGAACTTGTTTGTGATATATGATTGTGTAAGTTATTTAGCGCAAATAAGGGCTTCGCGCTTTTAGGGCCAATTTTAATCGTGTTGAGGTATACGGTTGATTAGTGGTCTTTTAGTTTGACTTGGTTGGGACATTATGGATTTGGTTATTTACGGATGGTGAAGAATAAAAAGAAAAAAAATAATTGATCTTACCGACATGCTTCCTGCTGCAAACTGTGAATGAATGTACTTGTTCTACTTGGGAAAGCATAAAAATTGTAAAACAATTCCATTGCCGGGATTTGAACCCGGGTCGCCTGGGTGAAAGCCAGGTATCCTAACCGGACTAGACGACAATGGATTGTTGACGTTAGTTACGTTTCTAAAATATATATTGGCTATTACTGGACTATAATATTGTAATTTCAGAATCCCAATCGGTTCAATAACTGCAAAAACTAGAAAACTTAATTCTAACAGTGATAACACGTCGAGACCTTTACTGGAATAGAAACAATCACATTCACACTATAATGCACAGTTGCCATCAAATGGATCCAAAACTCAACACAGAATTCTACTCCAACATTTACATTGTTATGTTAGATCAATCTCATATTTTCACGAACTTCTGCAGCTATAATATGAGAGTTCAGTTTACATGCCATTGTAAACTCTCGAAGCTCTGCAAATAGTACCAGGCATAAGCTGCAAAACTTCACCAGTAATCCAAATGCTATCGGCAGCTATTCACTGTGATATGACAATGCGGTTGCCTTCTCTTCCTCATCATCCATGTCAAACAGCAACTGAGATGTGTCCTTCAGATAACCAGCCATTGCTAGCTTCCTCTTCATCTCCCCTAGACGAATATCTCTCTGCTCTGAGGATAGTCATGTCCCTTACTAAGAACTCATGCACAATGCCATTGCATTCAAGGAAACTGCAACCAATTTCCTTCTTAGCTACTCCTTCAGCTTCCAATCTTCTCCTTGTATGCAACCAATTTCCTTCTTAGCTACTCCAGCTTCCAATCTTTTCCTTGTGTCTCCTGCATCCTGCTATCGGCCTGCAGTTGCATATGTATTTGCCAGAAGGACGTAAAAGACAACCAACCACCGTGCGGCTCCAATGTAATCAAACAATTTCCAACACGCTCACCCACATCAATATCATTGTGCATTTGGCATGCCAACATCAGTGCACCCCATTGCGAAGCATGAGGCTCCATCAGCATGCTTAGTAAGACTTCCTCAGCCTCTCGCAGCTGCCCTGATAGTGCAAGAATATCTGCCGAAGACCCATAGTGCTTCTCTGCGGCTCAACTCCGTGGTCCTTCGTTGACTCAAATACTCTCATCCCTTTATCAACCAAGCCACTGTGCGCACAAGCACAGAGAACTCCAGCAAACACCATCGCATTTGATTTCACCCCAACCGGTTTTAAGTTTCAGTTTCGGTTTAATCATGGGCGAAATGTTTCGTTAATTTAGTTTCCATTTTATGCTGGCATCACGCCTGAGCGGTTGCCAGTCTGGCGCCCTCATCCGAGTCGGCATCGAGTCCGCGCTCTCGCGCCGGCCTTTGACGTCCGCACCCGTGCGCTTGCGCAAGCACGGGCACGGGCGCAAGGCTGATGATGGCACGGGCGCCAAGCCGGTGAGTGCATGGATGTGGGTGCCACAGGCCGGCGCGAGGGCGCAGACTCGATGTCGACGAGAGCTTGGGAATTCGCACAAAGCCGGCGACCGCGCAGGCGTCATGCTGGGGAGCTCGCTCGTGCTCACACTCCGGAGCGGGCGCCAGAGGCCGGCGTGAACAAGCTCGCCAGCGCGCTCGCGTGAGCGCATGGGTGTGAGTGCCAAAGGCCGGCGCGAGGGCGCGGGCTTGATGCCGGCGACGGCCGCGCAAGCTCCCCTCACGAGTTGGCTGCGTGCTCTCCCCACATGAGCTCGCTGCGCAATATCTCCGCTCTTCGCACTCGCCGCTGCCACAAAACCCTAATCTTATATCGAAACCAATTTAGCCGTTTCGTTTGGCCACGATATTTAAAATCCTACTTAAAATAAAGAGTATGGTGGTAGTTGTGTTGTTGTATTGGATTCAAGGACCTATCGTGGTGAGAAGACGGTAATCTTCTCTTTCTATCCCTTATGTCCAAGAAGACGGTGCTCTTCTTCCTACCCCTCATGCCTCCTCTCCTGCTGCATTAAGTGATATCAGAGCGACGTTGTTTCTGAGCTCAACTCCATTGATCCTAGTTGGTGGCGACAACTCCATTGATGGTGACTTAGGAGATTATCAAATTCCAGATTTGATCAAACAAAGTTTTCTTGCTTCTATCATTAAGAAATATGAAGCTTTAAAGCAGATTGAAAGTAAGAATTAAGTTCATCAATTGATTGTCGAAGAGGCATCGAAGAGGCTCGCAGTCTGATGTCTTGGAGATTATCACATGAGATAATTTCTTCAAATCAGCTTTCTGATTTTCATGGATATGAAAATATTCTCGATTGGGTAGAACAACTTGAAGACTTCTTTAAGCGTCTAAAGGTTCCTGAGATAATGAAAATTAAGATTGTTGAATTAAAACTCAAGGGATAAGCTTCATCATGGTAGGAGCAACTTCAATAACAACGTGTAGAAGAAAATCATCAAAAACTCCAAACATGGTTAGAGATGCGACATCTTTTAGAAAGAAAATTCCTATAAGAGAACTATTTTATTTATTATGAGGAGATAAGCACTAAATTGAAGCATGAGATTCAAGAAAAAATAAAATTCAATCTAGCTTCTCAAAAATTTCAAAAGAAAATCACAAATTTTGAGATAAATCATTCAAAGGTTAGTCCTGTCATGAATTTTACTACAATTTCTTCTTATACACCTTGTTCCTCTATAATGATGAATGCCAAAGGAGAAGATGATAGTGTAAAAGTAATTCTAAATACCTTTCCTATGAATGAAGTAAGTCTAAATGAGGATTTGTACATACCTACTAATAGTTCTCAAGAAATTTTTAGTTTACAAGAGAAGTCATCAACACATATTGAGAATTTCAATTAAAGCTGCAAAGTAACTAATGATACAAATCACAATATTATTTTCAAAGAGGACCAATTATTTTATCCAAAATTTACAAGTGAAGATGTGAAAATGTCACAAAATTTTTCACCACTTAAGGATGATGAAATAATACTTAATTTGAGTTGTTATTCATCATACCCAAAAGTTTATTATAATTACTCGAGGTGCAGAATTGAACATAAAAGTCTACAGGCCATAAAGATTATTTTAGGAGTTGAGCAAAAGTGCAAGAACCGACTAATAGCAGAGGCAAACAAGTCAAGTCATTGGAAGAATAAGGATAAAATAATTAACATGTTTCGGCAAAGTCTAGTTGGTCTTCATCATCAAGTTTTATACTGGAAAGAGTTCGAGAGGAGCACAACTACAACAATGAAGACTTCAATCTTTGACTTGAGGATAAGTCTTTTACAAGTGAAGGAATCTGATGTAGAACAACTAAATCCCTTTTTACAGTAAAATTAGATATCCAGTCCAAATTGAATTCCAACTTCAATTAGGATCCGTCAAGATTCGTACAGTTACAATCTAAAGGTCATATCTCCTAAGATATTGATCCAAATCCAGCAAATAACTATCCGTTGGAAAGCTAAGATCGATTTCTACAAATCTCTTATTTACTATTTTGGATAATTTAGACTTCGTATTGATCAAAATTAGGATTTATTTATCAATCCAAGTCAATAATAATCCTAACCCAATAAAGAATAGAATTTATATACGATAAGCATGAGAAGAAGGAGAGGGAAGAAGGAGGAAGAAGAAAAAGAAGGAGGAGGAGCATGTTGATAACGGTGGTGCTACTGCATGGCCGTAGTGGTACAACAAGCACGAGAAGGAGGAAAGAAAAGGAGGAGTAGCATGGTGATGGTAATTTGATCGGCATGAGAAGGAGGAGAGGTGAAGAGGAGGAGGAGCTCGGTGGTAATGATGTGATGGGTGCAATAAGAAAGAGAGGAAAGGAGGAGAAAGAGAAGGAAAGGAGTAAGAAAAAAAAGAATAAAAAAAAGGTGATGATGTGAGGGGGTGTAAGAAAGAGGAGAGAGAATGATGAGGAAGAGAGGAGAAAGAAGAGCACGGTGGTAACGACGATGTTGCTGTATGATGTGGTGGTGCAACGGATGTGACAAGAAGAGAAAGAGGAAGGAAAAAGGAGTAAAGAGGAAGAGGAGAGAGAGAAAGGTTTTTTAGGTCTGTGATGAGAGAGAGATTAAGTTTTGAGGGTATAAAAGGTATTTTATATGTTAGTTAACGGGGTTAACTACATTAGAGGTTTAAAAAATTAATTTGATTTTTTAAAGTCTGATTAGTAAATCTAAAAATAGGAAGGGCAAATAAAAAAATTTATAAATTTTAAGAAATTGATAAATAATTTTTTCTAATCTTAAAGTATTTTCAACAACTATAGATGTTAAATTTTGGATTTTTTTTCCTAGTATACTCTTGAAAAATGACTTAATTTTTAATATATTTTTATAAAAAGTATAATATCATGTAAAAGCGTTTTAAAAGGGATATTTGGAAAAAAAATTAACTTTTTCATAGATATACAGAATGTGTCCCAAGAATAATTGTGAAAGATTTTACTTATTTAGTAGTATACAGAATATTGTAATTTTTTTAAAAAATATATATTTAAAATTAGGTTATTTTCAAAATATACCGAAAAAAATCTTAAAGTTTTATATCCTATTAAATATTTAACTTTTAATCCAACTCTATCAATAAAATTGCAGGCGATAATCCATAAATATAGCAAATTATAAATATTTGGGTGTTATGCGGAAGAATCTCTCGGAACAAAAGTTCCTGAATCTGGAAACAAATGTGAATCATTCCACAAATTTTATTTTATTTTGTTATTGTTTTTTCTGTTCTTTGACTTTTTAGCAAGAAGCCTGTTGACTAGAATTACTTTTGACCTTCTAGTTCATCAACACTTGGTCCTCTTGCGGCCACCATCATGGACTAGCTCCACGTCTAAGCCCGCCAGGCCACCCATACTATTCTCTAGTGGGCCGAGTTGAGCCCGAACTGGCCAGCTAGACTGTAGGCCCAAGCTATGGGCCCAACACCAATTCGGGCAAGCGCTGCCACTGGTTGGGCCCGATCGAAATCCAATTCGGCTTTGCTTATCAATTTTCAATCAGGGTTCGGGTCGGGCCGAGGACAAAGGTGCCACGCAAGAAGATAAAAGATGGAAGGGGGCTTATCTGAAAAAAAAGAAAGTTTGAAAGGGGTTGAAGATGAATTTCGGGTTCACCTTTTAATTAATAATAAAAAATGCTGAATATCCTGTAGTCAATACTTCGGTAAGCAGCCGGACATCATCGTTGACTTTCGTCCGTGTCTTGAAGACCACATAGCAGTGGGGCTATGTTTATGAAACCTATGTTTAGAAGATTGAAACATGGACAACGTTTTTCCTGATCTTGCTACTTCTGTCATTAAGTAAATTTTTATGTCATAATTAAACTTAAAAAGAATTATTTGAATATAAATAACTAATTATCCATATATTAGAATCTCATTCATATGGATATATAACTATAGATATATTGTATATGGATATTTACATATTATTTGAATATATACTAATAATTTTCCTCCGGATAAATTTGGTTTATGGATTCATACTAACAACTTTTATTTAAATAAATTTAGTTTTATTTAAATTCTCATTTTTATCTCCAATATTTTTTCTCAAATGAAATTGGGTCAAATGAACAACAAACTTATCTTATAGTAAGAGAAATCAAGCTCTAGCTAATGATTTGGTAAGAACATCAACCACTTGATTTGTTGTTGAGTTGCATTGAATGCATAATTATTTTCATACAATATTTTCTCAAATAAAATGAAAATCAATCTCAATATATTTGATGTGACCATAGAAAACTCGATTGGCAAAAAAATATGCAACACTGATAATATTACACTAGAGGACTGGTAGTGAAGATAGTACAATGCCAAATTCATGCAATAGTTGTAGTATTCATATGATGTCGGTAGTGGTACAAGTTAGGCCTCAAAATTCAAATTTTGTGCTTAAACAATAAATAGTATTTATATTTCTATGAGGTCCAAGGGATTAAATTTTGTCTAAGGAAGATACAAAACACACCTTGAGGATGATGATTATCATGTGACCCAATCCAATCAGTCTTAGAGTAAGCATGAAGAGAAAAAGAAGTGTACGGTTGAATAAGGAGGCTGTGTCATAATTCCCTTTAGATAGTGTAAGATTTATTTGACGATAACCCAATAACTATTAGTTGGAGCTTGCATGAACTGGTAAATATTATTAACAGTGAAAGGGATATCAAATCTTGTGATTATAAGGTATCGAAGTGCACCAATCACACTTTGATAGGTGGTTGGAGCATTATATGTATTACCTGATACAACAAGACAAGTGGAGGACACCATCGAGGTGGGCATGAATTTGACCATCAACAAATAAATAAATCATGAATATATTTATATTGGCAAAGATGAAGTTCAAAAGAACTTCATGAAGTCTCAATGTCAAAAAAATAATGAAGATCACCAAAATCTTTTATAGCGAAGTATTTGGTGATAAAAAAAATAACATAAGTAATTTGTTCATCAGAAGATTCTATAATAAAAATTTTATCAACATAAAGTAGAATAAAAATAATAGAACTATTTGCTTTTCTTATGAAAAGAGAGACATCAACCATTGAGTCTTTGAAGCCCATGTATAGAAGACAATTACGAAGCCTTGAAAACCAGGCACAAGGTACTTGTTTCAAGCTATAAAGAGACTTATGTAGATGACACATATGATGAGTAATACATGGATTAATAAATCCAATTGGTGGTTGCATGTATACTTCTTCTTATAGAATACCATGAAGAAATGCATTAAAAACATTCAATTATTTCATCAACCAAAGAGAATGAATAACAAGCACAAGCATAATACAAATAGTAGTTAGTTTCACCACAAAATTGAAGGTCTCCTCATAATCAAGTTCATGTTATTGATTGAATACCCTTGGCTATCTAACACGCATTGAATTATCAATAGTGTCATTGGGTTTCCATTTGATAAGAAACACCTATTTATTACCGACCACATTCTTACTAACTGGAGGTAAAACCAAACTCCAAGTGTTATTGTGCATGTATGTCTTGTATTCATTGGGCAGTGCAATCCACTATCTTGAATCCTTTGAGACTAAAGCATAATATGATGGTTCTATTTTAAGAAGAGAACTTGTATCATAGCATATTTTGGATTTGATTTAACAATACCTCTTTTGGCTTGTGATTGTTAGGATGAGTAGAAATTATTGACAAAGTAGACTCGGGTATGATAGTGAAGGAGACTAGTTTATGTAATTGCGATGGGAATGTCTTTAGTACTATTTGTGATTTTGTAAGAGAAACTTGGTCTTGAACACCTCTTGTATTAGAAGAAATAAACCCATCACAATTAGTGAAATTATTTGGAAAGGATGATATGCGAATAGGATGACAAGAAAAGAGAACTGGTGATGGACCAAGTATATATGGAGAAGAGGGCATGACTAACTTAGGAGTGATTTGTGAAGTGAATAGAAAATCAGATTCATCAAAGACCAAATTGCGAGCTATAAACTCAATTTTATGTGAAGATGCAACGAATTGTACCCTTAGCTTTATGCTTTACTATAGCCACAAAATACATACTTAGCAAAAAGAAATCAAAGTTTGTATTAATTATATGGTCTTAGATGAAGGTAACAAATACAACCAAAAATCCTTAAAATTTTGTAATATGGTTTAGTCTTAAAGAACTTTTCTTAATGTAACAAAAAACCAATCACTTTAGTGGATAACTAATTGATAAGAAAAGGGGTGGTTTCAAAAGATTCAAGCCAATAAATAAATGACTAGAAGATGTGGCAAATAAAGTTAAACCTGTTTAACAATATGTCAATATATTTTTTTTGATATGAGGGCAAGATATTCTATAAGTAATATCATATGAAAAAAATAAAAAAGATCAAGGTTTATATTCTACGTCACCATCAACATGTAGATATTTAATTTTGCATCTAAAATAATTCTCAATTTTATTTTTGAAATGAAGAAAAACAGACACAACATCATATTTAGATTTCAATAAAAATATCCATCTAAATCTACTAAATATGTCAACAAAATGTAAATAATACTTGGCACTAGAGACAAAAAAGAAATGGTACAGGATCTTGAATATCTGAGTAGATCATCTCTAATATATTATTGAAAACATGATTACTAGAAACAATAGAAAGTGCATGACTCTTCCCTAATTGATGAAAACTACAAAAATCAAATAATTTAGTGGACACATGTAGACTAAAGTTGAAAAAAATATATATTATGTTATTTCGGGACTTCAATAACCTAAATGTTGGTGTCAAATAGAAGTGGACACACGTTCATCAACAAAGGCCGCATGACTGGATCTACACTTGGAATTAGTCAGATTTGCATGTAGTTAATAGAGACCTTTTTTAGGTATTCTCCAAAAGATCACACTCTCCATTGGGTTATCCTAAACATAAAAGTAAAAAAAAAATTAAAAATACAAAAGCTATTATAATTTTTTGTAAAATTAAGAGACATAAAGTAAATTTTTGATAATAAATGAGACATATAAAATACTATAAAGAATAATAACACTACGATATGTATATAAAAGAGAAGGGCCAAGATGAAATATTCTTAAATTGGATCCATTATCGATAGGTATTTTATCTATCACGATGATGTGTTAGTAGTGAACTTAATATATTAGAACTTCATTCATATACATAAAATCACCGATCTATTGTATACGGATATTTACATGCTATTTAGTTTTATACTAATAATTTCTATTTTTATCTAATTAGATTTGATTTATCTAAATTTGTATATTTATCTCCAATAAAAATTATTGTCGTGATTACTGGGGACAAATAGGGGCTGTTTAGTTTGGGACTCCGATTAGCTAATTTTGGAGTAATGCTAGTCCCAATCTAAACGGACCCAAGTACGTGGTAAGAAAATCATCGAGCAGGGGGCTGTTTGAATTTCTTTGGTCAACGGTGTTGACCGATGACCACGTCAGCATGCTGTTTAGAGTCTTGGTTCGGGTCTCTTGTTGGAATTTGTCATGCTCCGCCGCCAACATGTGCAATCTCCAAAGTGGGTATACATCGGTTCACAGTCAAAATTGCGATTCTCAATCGCAGTACAAACATGTGAAGTATATTTTTGGAAAGACCTACCAAGTGACAAAAGTGATTAACGAAATACTTCAATAAATTAGATCGTGATTGGTATGTTGAGAGTATCGAACTTTTATTTACTCAACATTGAGTTCTGTCGTTTTATTAGTGTCAATATTGTTTGTACATACCATGTCATCTATTATAAAATTTGATTAACGTTAATAGCCTTTGCCTTGTATAATCTCCTAATTTTTTCGTATAATAATTTGGAAATTCGTTAGAACATAAATGATCAAGGAAAATAAATGATCAAGCACGAAAAACCTTCATAGTTGAATTTGATTTTATGAGGGGGTTGTGTGTAAAAATCTTATGAAGTTCTTAACGAATAAGGCCTCGACCTAGTACAAGTGTAGCAATTGTTCTTTGTCAATTTAATATATGATACGTGCGACACTTGACAATTGCAAAAATTTTCCATTATTTAAAATTATGTTAACTTTTTCCGTTTGAATAATCTTCTTGTTGTGCTCAATCTGGAATAAGAACAAAATTCTTTGTCAATAAATATTATTTTTTGCAGAACTTTGAGGTAGAAAATTTAGCAAATTACTGTCATTAGAAAGTAAACCTGTTTCTACTGTTGGCATTCAAACGAAAGTGACTTGGCACTGAGTTTGATTTTTTTAGTGCAAATCAATTACTAGAAGGTTAAATTCTTGGATTTCGCTTGATAAAACATTTTAATTAACTTTGTATAAAAATGATAATTATTTTTTAAATATTTTAATTAACTTTGTATAAAGAGATCATTTTGATAAGCTAAATTTAAGGGTTTTTTAATTGTCCAAAAACATAAAAAGATATGAAAAAATCACTTTTTTTATTTCCGACCCTCTTATAAAAATGAATGGAAGTAATTTACTTTTAATATTTAATTAGGCGAAAATATATTTTAAAAATATAATTAGTAATATATATATAATGTTTTATATAAATTTGGTTTTATTTTTTACTACTTTTTCGCAATCAAACGATCACTAGTTGACAAATAGTGGACTAATTAAATTTAATTATTTTTCTATTAAATTCTTAACCTTTTTAGCAACGAGACGTGTGCACAATAAAGAAAAAGAGAGAAAGGCTTGCTTTGAAAGCTTCTTAAAATTTCTCTGAATTTTGATTTTCTCGGCACGTGTTGAGAACATAACCATAACCGCATGCCTTAAGAGCAATATTCATGCCAAGGGTCATCGCATTCAGGACGCCAAGTACTGCCAAACAAGACGGGCCGGGCCACTTCGGCCTGAAAGCCCATCTATCCTTTTTAAGAAAGCCCTAATTTGGCAATTAGTTGAAAATTTACTGAAAAAAATGCATCGATGGGATCCCACAAAACCTGAAAGCAGTGATGAGATCATTTTCAAAAAATCCAACCAAGCAAAAAAAACCAAAAATTATAAATTCAAGTGCGATGTAAGTTCACACAAATAAATCAGAAATACGAAAAACATTACAGATACATACAAGATTTTCAGAAAAATAACCCCTAATACTTCGAAGACTACACAATTCGGGCCGGGCTCGGTCCTGCCAGCCCGTTTATGAGAATGATCGGCGGCGGACCCCGGACCGATTCCCCCCCAACGATTGAAGAATTAGACGACAAATCAGACGAAATCTTCCCAACCCGAAGTCAAAAATCAGCCCCTTTTTGCACACCACATTTCAAAGTTTCAAATCCACGTCACGTGCCCCTCGCGTGCCACCCCTTCCGACCCCTAAAAGAATAAGTCTTCCTCAAAAAAGCTGAAGTGTATAGAGAGAGTTCAAACAAAACCCATGACTTGGACCAAGGGTTTCATGACCATCTCATGGACCTCTTCACATTTATAGCCTGATGAGCAAGTCCTAACTTGTAAGCTCTTACAATCTCTCTTCTATGTCCAACTTACTTAGACAAGCTACGCTAAGGAAAGAGCATCATCTTCATCATCGTCATCATCTTCAAGCTGCTAGCCATGGAGGTGGAGAAGAAGGTTGGGGTGGCTGCAGAGGAGGAGGAGTTGGTGCTCCCCGGCTTTCGCTTCCACCCGACCGACGAAGAGCTCGTCGGATTCTACCTCCGTCGGAAAGTCGATAAGAAGCCCCTCAGCGTGGAGATCATCAAGCAAATAGACATCTACAAATATGACCCTTGGGATCTGCCAAGTGAGTTTCAGCTCTCCTCCTCATTCTGCTCCTGTGTTCTTGATTTCATTTGCTATATAGAGTATCAAATGGCTTGGAGTTTGGTGTTGATCTTCTCATGCTGGTGAGCCTCAGAAGCGAGTTTGAGCTCTCATTTTTTATCTTGTTTTCTTGCTTTTTCAGCTTCAGTTGGATTTTTATCAAGTGGAAAATATCATTTGCTCTTGAGTTTATCAAAATGATGTTTTCCCAGCCTTTTGGCTAAGATCGAGTGTAGCATATGTTCTTATCAGTCCATGGAGTATTTCAAATGGCATGAACTTTAATACCGATTTTTGCATGTTGACGAGGAAGCAGAAGTGAGCAATGTTGGGGAGAAGGAATGGTATTTCTTCTGCTTGAGAGGCAGGAAGTACAGAAACAGCATAAGGCCGAACCGAGTAACGGGATCGGGGTTTTGGAAGGCGACGGGCATCGACAGACCAATCTACTCTCCTACTGATTCCGGTGACTGCATTGGCTTGAAGAAGTCCCTTGTTTACTACCGGGGAAGCGCCGGTAAGGGCAGCAAGACTGACTGGATGATGCACGAGTTCCGCCTTCCCGTCGACCGAAAACATAACGACAACAGCCCTCCTAGCCTTCAGGAAGCAGTAAGTGCTGTTTAGAATTATGGCATGTATTTGAAGCAGTAAGCTCTTTCAAATGTCTTATATCATATGCATGTATGTGAATTTCCAGGAAATTTGGACGATATGCCGGATCTTCAAGCGCAACACGACACACAAGAGATTCCTGCAAGACTGGAGGGGTGCAACTAGTAAGCAAACCGCGAGCGATTCGAGCTCGAAAACACGCAGCTTCGACTCTGATCCGGGAGGGGATTACGAGTGCTTTGGCATCACGTATGTGCAGCAAGCTGATCAGAAACTAGCAGCCAACTACTTGGATGACAGAACCAACCAGGCCTATGTTAACCAGTGGAACCCTCCAGCACAAGCTCCATTGGCAACAGTTCAATCTTCGAACCCGAATCCGACCCCAGACGCAGATGATCCGAGCAAAGATGGAAGCTGGGATGAGCTCGGGAGGATGATGGAGTTCATGATGGACCCTGCAGCCATCAATGGAGTAAGATACTCTTCAGGAACATACTTAGAGTAAAAAACACTAACACTCTCATATGGTTTGATCGTGTAATAGAAATAAAGCAGCTTTGTACTTGAATTACTAGGAACTTTTAGTATCTTGTTTGTATGGATGAGTTGCTATTAGTTCTGGTACAAAGAGTGGATCATGGTTTTGTAATTTCTTTTTCAGAGAATTGAGCACTTTAGTGTATGATTTTGTTCTTGTTCTTGAGTTACTGATTTCAAAGTCCAGTGTATTTTCCCAGAAATCAATGATGGTTTGCCATGGAAGTCTTCATTGATATCATCCTGAGCTTGTCTCACGGAGAAATGGAAGGGGAGAAGATGGTGACTTCTGATGCAGAATTAAAAGGCGTTGTGTGATCACATGGCATCGGGTTTCAAAATACAAAAGACTGTTTGTTTCTTGACTTTTGATTAGAGGGTTTTGTTCAACTATTAATTAATTAGAGTTAACCATGTAAAACGTACTCCACTAATACAAATTTATCTTTCCTTAAAAGAAAAAACTTAAACGTCTTTAACGAATAACTACCTATTCTATTACTATTACGAAATTATGTGAAGTGACTTATTTTATCACTATTAACAAAAAATTATTTATTTTATATAATAAATTTATAAAAACTCACTTTTATTAAAATATTTAAAAATATTTTAATTTAATTTAATTTTATCAAATAAATTAATATAAAATATTAGATTATTTTTATTCAGTTTTATTTCAGACAATATGTTCATAATTATTGGATGATCGATTTAACAAATTAAATTTTAAATTCTAAGTTTTATAAAATTAAACAACCAATTTTTTATAAAAATTAAAATAAGAAAAGTTATTTTTTATATTAATTTAATAGCTATTTAAACTAAAACTAGATAAAAATAATTTAATTTTTTATATTAATTTTAGTTGATAAAATTGAATTAAAATAAAATATTTTTTGAATATTTTAATCAAGAAAGTTTTTTATAACTTTATAATATAAACTGAATATTTTTTTACTAATAATAATAAAATAGGTGATCTTCATAAGTTTCGTGATAAAATAAGTTTTTTTGCTAAAAACTTAAAAAAATATTAAAAAATTTTGAGCTGGAGAATGAGAGTGTTAGAAAAGCTTATAACAGTTTATTATTATTTTTATCAATAATGGATACAAGAGGCTGAAAATTAACTTTCTTCCAAGATGTAGATGAGTTGAAGTTAGATTGTTGGTTTTATGGTGTCTCAAATCCGGATTTTCCAGATAGTCTTAATTATATTAGGAAGTTATTTAGTGGACCTAATCTTTAACTAGATTTATCTTCTACTAGAATACTTAAATTAGTAGAAGACTTCTTTGACTCAGTCTTCTACTTTGACTCAAATATCATTAGGCCACATCTATAAATACACCATTGATGTAAGGATTTCAATATAGAGTGAGAGAGAGATATATAGATCAATACTCTCAATACGTCTTATAACGGTTAGGCTACTTAGTCTTTTGTGAGAGTTGGTGATATTGGAGTTTCGTCTCCATCGTTGTAATCTTCTCTTTCTCTTCTCATCAATACAATATCCTCTGGATCGTCTTCCCCACATATATCTCTTGTGTGCTATCTTTTCCTCTTTTCTGTTTTTCCTCTATATCGTGAATTGTGGCGGACATCGATATTTTCCGCAACAAGTGGTATCAGAACTTGGTTCAATATGTCTACTACGAAGTTCGATATAGAGAAATTCAATGGAAAGCAAGGATTCCCTATTTAGCAAGCAAGAGTTCGTGCAATTCTTACTAAACAAGGATTGAGAAATACATTGGAGGACGTCAAGCCTGAAGATGTCGCTGAAAGTGTCTGGGAAAATCAGAATGCTAGTGCACATAGCACAATCATCTACAGTCTCACCGATGAGGCACTCTATCCATTTCTTGATGAAACATCACCTTCAGAGTTGTGGAAAAAGTTGAAGAAACAATATATGAGTAAGTCTATCTCAAATCGAGTTTACTTAAAGTATAAGCTCTTTAATTTTCGAGTGAGAGAAGGTACGAATATAATTAATCATCTTAATGTTTTCAATAAACTTGTCTCTCAATTGTTAAGCATTGATGTTAAAATTGAAGATGAAGACAACGCAATTATTTTATTATCATCTTTACCTCCTTCTCTTGAGAATCTTAAAACTACTCTCATGTATGGGAAGGATTTGAAATTTGACGATATTTCTGCTGCCCTTCTATCTAATGAATATTTGAAAAAGATTGGAGGGGATGTGTCACACTCATAAGCATTAATTGTCAGAGGCGTATTAAAGAAAGATCAAGGATAAGTCATTCTATATCCAAATCCAAAGAAATAAATTGCAGGTATTGTAAGAAGATGAGACATGCAATTAAAGATTGTTGGAAGCTCAAAGCAAAGAAAGAAAGATAATCTCAATTTAAAAAGCAAGCCAAAGAACAAGTGTCAGTTGCTGAAGGGAGTTCTGATGATAATTTAAATAACGTTCTCTCTATTAGTTCTAATTTTGATCGTTACCATGATATTTGGATTCTTGATTCTGGTTGTTCTTACCACATGTGTCCTAATAAGGATTGGTTTGAAGACTACAAGTGCTATGACGGTGGTTTGGTTTTGATGGGTAATAACAATTCATGCAAAACTGTTGGAATTGAAACAATTAAAATTAAGATATTTGATAATATTATTAGAACTCTTACTGATGTTAGACATGTTCCTGATTTGAAAAAGAATTTGATTTCTTTGGGTGCTTTGGATTCTGCTGGTTATAAGTATTCTGCTAAAAGTGGAGTTCTTAAGGTTGCTAAAGGCTCATTGATAGTGATGAAGGGCCTAAACCATGGAAATTTATATGAGTTAGTAGGAAAAACAGTTACAGGTGGAGCAGCAATTTCTCAGGCCTCTTCTTCTAATATGACCCACTTATGGCATATGCGTCTCAGTCATATGAGTGAGTAAGGTTTAAGTGAGCTCAACAAAAGAAAACTACTGAAAGGCCTCAACTCATGCAAATTGGATTTCTGCGAGCATTGTCTCTATGGTAAATAGTCCAAGGTAAAGTTTAACATCGGTATTCATTGCACTAAAGGCTTAATTGATTATATTCATTCTGATGTGTGGTGCTCTCCTATTCCATCAAAATCTGGTGCTCGTTATTTTGTCAGTTTTATTGATGACTTTTCCAGAAAAGTGTGAATTTATTTTTTGCATCACAAAGCCGAAGTGTTTTCTGTTTTCAAACGGTGGAAAACTTCAGTTGAAAAAAGGACTGGCAGAAAAATCAAAAACCTCAAAAGTGATAATGGTGAAGAGTATAAATCAACAAAATTTCTCAAATTCTGTGAAGATGAAGGCATCAAACGCCACTTTACCATCCCAAGAAAACCTCAACAAAATGGTGTGACTGAAAGGATGAATAGAACCTTGTTGGAGAAAACACGTAGTATGCTCAGTACAGCTAATCTTGATAAAGATTTTTGGGCAGAAGCAATCAATACAGCATGCTTCATTGTGAATCGCTCTTCTCAAACAGCCATTAATTGCAAGACTCCTGAAGAGGTATGAACTGATCAACCTGCAAATTATTCTTCTTTAAAGATTTTTTATTGTCTTGCTTATGTGCATGTTGTCAAGGATAAGTTAGATGCACGTTCCAAAAAGTATATTTTCCTGAATTATGCCAAAGGCGTTAAAGGCTATTGTTTGTGGGATCCTACTATTTAAAATGTAATTGTTGAGAGAGACATAGTATTTAATGAAAGTGTTATACTAAAATCTCCAAGAAAGGTCCCAATGATATAATGCAAGTGGAAGTGGAGCATGTAGTTCCTTCAGAAGAAGATATTCAGGGTATGCCCAACTCTCAAGAAAATTCTAAAAATCAAGTTTCTGAAAAGACTCCACTTTGAAGATCTCAAAGAAAAATAAAGCCACCTTAAAGGTATGGTTTTGAAGATATGGTAGTTTTTGCTTTAGTTACTGGCAATGATGATCCTTCTTCCTATAAAGAAGCAGTGCATGATAAGAATTTTTCTCAGTAGCAAGCTGCTATGAATGAAGAGATGGATTCCCTTCAAAAGAACCATACTTGGGATCTAGTGAAATTACCAGAAGGTAAAAGAGCAATTGGTTGCAAGTGGGTATTGCGAAAGAAAGAGGATTTCTCTGAGATAGATGGTATTAAATTCAAGGCCCGTTTAGTTGCAAAAGGGTATTCACAAAAGAAGGGTGTTGACTTTAATGAAAATTTCTCTCTTGTGGTTAAACACACATCTATTCATTTTATACTTGCTTTAGTTGCTTTTCATAATCTTGAATTAGAACAATTTGATGTTAAAACTGTCTTTCTGCATGGAGAATTAGAAGAACAAATTTTTATGCAATAGCCTGAAGGTTTCATCCAAGAAGGCAAAAAAAATTTTGTCTGCAAGTTGAACAAATCACTTTATGGTTTGAAACAGTCTCCAAGGCAATGGTATAAAAGGTTTGACAGTTTTATGTTGGGACAAGATTTCATCCACTGCAAACATGATTGATGTGTTTATTTTAAGATGCATGTCAATAACTCGTTTATTATATTGCTTCTTTATATTGATGATATGCTTATTGCTACTCAAGACATATCTCTACTGAATGATCTAAAGTTTAAAATGAAAAAGGAATTTGAGATGAAAGATTTAGGTGGTGCAAGGAAGATTCTTGGTATAGAGATTGATCGAGATCGAAAGCATGCCAAATTATGGCTCAAACAGAGCAAGTATCTCGAGAAGATTATTTTTCGTTTTCACATGCATAATTCAAAACCCGTCAGTACTCCTTTAGCATCTCACTTTAAGCTTTCAGCTTAACAATGTCCTTCTACAGATGAAGAGCATGCATACATGGAGAACATCCTATTTTTAAGTGCTGTTGGAAGTCTAATGTATGCTATGGTATGCACAAGACCTGATATTACACAAGCAGTCAGCGTTGTTAGTCGTTACATGGCAAATCCAGGAAAAGAGCATTGGCAGGCCGTGAAATGGCTATTAAGATATATCAAAGGTACTCTTAATATTGGTTTATGTTTCGACAGGAACACAGTGCAAGAGGCCAAAATTATTGGCTACGTCGATTCAAACTATGCTGGAGACCTTGATCGACGCCGATTCTTCATTGTTTATCTTTTCATTTTTTGTGGAGGACCTATTAATTGGAGGTGTACCTTACAGTCAACTGTAGCATTATCTACAACAGAGTCTGAGTATATGGCAGCTACAGAAGCCGTCAAAGAAGCTCTATGGCTAAAAGATTTGGCAAGTGAAATTGATTTTTCTCAATATGTTCTTCCTATTTTTTGCGACAGTCAAAGCGCCATACACTTTGCGAAGAACCAAATGTACCACGCCAGATCAAAGCATATAGATGTCCGATTTCATTTTATTCGGGATATTATTGAAGACGGCGAGATTACTCTACAAAAGATTCATACTTCAAGAAATCCTGTAAATATGTTGACGAAGGTGATTCTGATTGATAAGTTTAAGCTCTGTTTGGATTTGATCAATATTCAAGGTTGTTGATCTTATCCCAGAAGGTAATGGCAAAGACATCTATTAAAGATTCAAATTCAGATAATAAGATGATTCGAGCCAAGGTGGAGATTGTTGGCTTTATGGTGTCTCGAATCCGGATTTTCCGGATAGTCTTAATTATATTAGGAAGTTATTTAGTGGGCCGAATCTTTATCTAGATTTATCTTCTACTAGAAGACTTAAATTAGTAGAAGTCTTATTTGAGTCAGTTTTCTACTTTCACTCAAACATCATTAGGCCACATCTATAAATACACCATTGATGTAAGGATTTCAATATAGAGTGAGAGAGATATATATAGATCAATACTCTCAATATGTCTTGTGACGGTTAGGCTATTTAGTCTTTTGTGAGAGTTGGTGATATTGGAGTTTCGTCTTCATCGTTATAATCTTCTCTTTCTCTTCTTATCAATACAATATCCTCTTGATCGTCTTCCCCACATATATCTCTTGTGTGCTATCTTTTTCTCTTTTCCGTTCTTCCTTTATATCGTGAATTGTGGTGGACATCGTTATTTTCCGCAACAAGATTTGTTCTTTCCAAAATTAATCTTAGGCTTTGTTATTTTTTTAAAAAATGGTGATAGGAGTTAATGTTATATAGGATCTAAAAAAAAGCACGTCTTGACGAATTTAAAAATATGAAGGAGCAAAAAGTAATTTGTCATGAGCTTCGAATGCGATAAAGATATGTTACGGGGGTTGTATGTAATAATCGATAGGTCAACCCGTATATCATGCTAAACCGGACAGGACCGAAACCGACCCGGTTGGCTTGCAGCTGAAGAAATGCTGTCGTTAACCGGGTCGGATTATGTTGGTTTCATGGGTCCGAACCCAATGAGGTTATAGTATTTGGATTTCAGACTTTCTTCTTTGTTTCTTAGGGCCCAAGAAACAACCTCGATCTCCTGATCAGTGAGCAAACCAATGCTTTTTCAACTAATTTAGATTCCATTTCGATTCATTTCGCGATTTCTGCGTCTCTCAATTGGTGGGAGTTAGAGTTTTGTGTGATCTGCAGGTGCCTGTGTTGGATTTGAATCAGAACCAGCTGTTTCTTCTCTTTTCCTTTTTGTTTTTTGTCGCTGAATATTCAGGAGTGGAATTTTTTGATTGTTTTTGGTGGTTTTATTGTGGGATCTTGCTATGTTTCCTTCGTTTGAGGCCTTGGGTTGCAGGACGATTAGGGTTTTGGTGTTTGGATTGAGTTTTTTTGGGGTTTTTTCTTCGTTGCAGAATGGCCGGAGTTGATGCAGATGTGCCGCCGAAGGGTGGGTTTAGCTTTGATTTGTTCCGGAGGAATGAGATGCTTGTGAAGAAGGGGATCCAGATGCCAGGGTTCAGGAAGACTGGAACCACCATTGTAGGCTTGGTTTTTCAGGTGTGGTTGCCTACGGATATCGTTTGTTGCATGAACTGCATTGGATGGGTTTTATTGTTGAAGACCAAAGAAATCTGTGTTTTAAGTGATGGCATTATAATCATGAACAGTTGAAAAGAATACAACTCATATTGGCCTATATTATTTAACATTGAACTCCTGAATAAATGTTAATACTTGTGTCATGTTTGAATTCTGTTAAATACAAAAGACCTGCCTTAGAGCTTCATTAATGATCAAAAGCTGCTTAGGAATCTGTTGATATTGGATTATAAATATTTTTGGTAGAATCCGAAATTATTTAGTTTGTGATGCTTTTGTATGACTTAAATTAGCTTGCAAAAGTTCTGATCTAGATATTTTACAAATTAAATAAACACTTCTTGTATCATCAGGACCATCTTGAGTTTCTAGGAATAGCTCCGTTGGAATGTTATGCTTATTTAATTAGTCAGGGTAGAAAGTGCAAGTCAATGATTGACGAAGCTATCACTATATGTTGAAGCGTGGGTTTAACTAGCCTTTGTAATGGTGATGGTTTATACTGAAATGGTACTCTGAGGGCAGTAATACCTAATAATGCTTTTGGCTAATATCAGTTGAATGCAAAGGTACTTGCGTTGGAAATATTGTATGTGGCTGGGTTTGCATAGGTAGGATTATATTGCCTTTAGTTGGTGGAGAAGAGAACATTGGCAAGATCATTTAGAATTATTTCAGGTTTCAGAGGCACAAGCCATGGCCAACTTGAATTATAAATATTTCCTGTGAGGTTCTAGATTTCAAGAATTTTTTTTTTTTAAGTTTTAGAACTTGGGTTCAGTGCTAGGAATGCATGTTGGCTGAAACCAAGAACAAAAATAATTTACTTTGTCTTTACAGCTTTTATTGCCATGTAGGTTTTTTTTGAGAAATTGGGTTTGAATGTTTTATAATGAAGAATTTCTCTTTCTTTTTAATGTGTAGAAAGATTGGCACACTAATAGGAATCTTGATGCAACATAATATCAAACAATGATGAGAGGATCCGGCAATTGCTTTATGTTATAGGAAAGGATTCTCTTCAGGCATATATTTTCTTTGGACTGGGTAGTACAAATAAAGATCTCTAGCATTGCTAAGGGTTTGAATAAAGTAGTCATATTTATTTGAGAACTATTAATTGAGAATTGAGCATATCTTTCAGAAATTGACAGTTGATGGAAATATATCCTGAATCTCAACATTCAGCTGTCAGGATGATGACTGGCAACCTGCATGATGAAGTCCATCTCAAACTTCCTCTTGTGGATGTGTCTTTTATCCCCAGTTAATGTTGCTCATACAACTAGGGTCAATATCATATTACTTCTGCAGTGACAGGATATATCAATTGACATCTGATATTGAAATACAGACCTGATTCTTTCTCTTACTGTCAATATAAAACAATTGTTTTTTATTATTTTGGATTATGGCTTATGGCATAACAAGTGCACTAGCTGCTTAATCTTCTTCATTTCAACCCATCATTGAATTTACTTATCCTTTTTCTGACTTATTGGTGTTCTATTAATATTATTGTTATGCATTAGAACTCTTGTCATATTACATTAACGTTTTTCTTCCTTATCTTCAGGATGGTGTTGTTCTTGGAGCTGATACTAGGGCAACTGAAGGACCGATTGTTGCTGATAAGAACTGTGAGAAAATCCACTATATGGCACCAAATATCTATTGTTGTGGTGCAGGCACTGCTGCTGATACAGAAGCAGTAACAGGTATATCTGCATGTTAATTTGTGAGTGTGCTTTAGAAGTAAATGCAAATATGCTACTTCATTTTTTTATGCTGAGATAACAAATCAGTGACTTGAAAATATGAACTGAACTTCCATGACATTCATTTTGTAGATATGGTCAGCTCTCAGCTGCAGCTGCATCGTTATTCAACTGGACGAGAATCAAGGGTTATTACCGCCCTCACACTTTTGAAGTCCCACCTTTTCAGGTACGGAGAGTTTCTTAAACTTTATTGTCAATCATGCATTTTTTGTATTTCTGTTGAGCTATGTTTCCTGTACAGTTACCAAGGTTATGTAAGTGCAGCATTAGTCCTTGGTGGAGTTGACGTTACAGGACCACACTTGCACACAGTGAGTTGAATTCTGTTCACTAACTCCTTTCAATTGTATTTGGCCTATGGTCTGAGTTTTCTTGTTTTGACTTTATGATTGTCATACAGGTGTACCCTCATGGTTCTACGGATACTCTTCCATTCGCTACAATGGGTTCTGGTTCTCTTGCCGCAATGGCTGTATTTGAGTCAAAATACAAAGAGGACCTTACTGTAAGTTCAATTGTTAACTGTTGTTCCTATTATGCAATACACACCCAGTTAGATCCAGTTTTGTCGATCAATATCATTTTGAATTTTTTTTTCATTTGGTCTGATGATCCTATTTGCTTGAAAATGTGTTTCCATTGACTCAAGCTTTTTTTTTCTTTGCTTATTTTTTTGTCTCCTCTATTCTACGCTTTTACAATACTGTTTGACATCAGAAATATGTGAAGTTTTGTTTAGATTGTGAATGTTGGAAATGGAGTCTTTCTGTTATCCTATCAGTTTTTTTAGCCATCGTCTCAACTTAATTTTTCGGACTTCTCCATGTCCTGCATGTGTGTCTTCTATTCTCTTGATTTTGTGAGAGTTTTGCTTCATAGGCATGGCGTCCTCCTGGTAAGATTCAAATTTGAGCTAGTACTTTCATGACTCATCATTCTTCCCTTTGATAGTTGTTTCTTCCATATGAAAGAGACATGTGATGTTATAGCTGCCTTTAGTGTTATGGATTTGATGTTATTGATATGTGTCATGATCTTTTTCTTTGTGTTGGTTCAAGATCATTGATTTTGGTTGCAGTGGTGGCTGGAAGAGTAACATGCTCTTTTAAGTGCTGAAAAATTATTTGAAGAATCGCTATATTGCAATCATGTGCATATTTCTGTCATAAATAATTCACTGAAACATGGTTTGGAATTCTACTATTTACATAATCAATTGCAACATTTGGATTAAAGATTAAGTAGGAATATTGTGAAGATTGTAGTTTTCAAAGAAAATAACCTGTAAATGATCACAGGAGCAACATTTCTCTTGATCCAAATAAATCCAGTAAATTCCTTGCTTTTTATCCCTAATTTGTTGCCAGCAAGTCATAAATTGTGACACATTGGAACCTTGCCACCTGGACTAACCATTTTACAGGATCACTTTTTTGGTTTAGAACTGGTGGCATCCTGCTTCACTAGTGTGTGATGCACATTGAGTATTTGATCTGTCTTCTGCTTACCAGAAAACCCCCCTTACAGACTTTTAAAGAGAAACCTGATTTTCTTTGTTGTCCACCTCTGCACTTGCAATAATGCATCCTATCCAGCAAAGTTAAGATCATTACAATTTATCTTCTAACGTATCCTGTTGAAGCACTGCTAACCTATTGAGCCTTGAGGAGCTTATCTGCTGAAATTAGGTTATATTTTCACAAAGTAATCTACCATTACATCATTTGGTAAGTTAATTTCCCATGTTGGAATTCCAAAATCAAAATTGATTTGCACAGATGTTAATAAAAAACTTGTCATCAAAGTCAGTGTTCTATCTACTCTTAAGTATGAATTGTTCTGAACTGTCATAAATTTGAGACTAATTGATTTCAGATGCAAATACATTTTGTGGATCTTGTTCACATTTTTGTTGGCAAATTTATCATGTTTGACCTTTTCTCTTTCCATTTTTCACCAACGATATGTGAAACAGTTTCTTTCCATATTGTTAGTAGGAATTTAGTTGGAAAAACACTATTGGGCCTATGTCAGTGCTCTCTTTGTTGTTCTTTCCTTCTTTCTAGGTGGTTTTTTTTTGTGTTTGCTCATTCTTTATAAAAATCAAGTTTTTTTATTATCTATGTTTGGGGCAAGTGACCTACCTCTCTGAGAAATATGCCTTCATTACTTTGCAGTTTTCTATAATCATTTTTCATATGAATGGGCTGCTACTGAGTTTAAAATATCCAAGAAATTGGCTGTCTCCAGTTTCCGGACTAAGTTTTATTTTCTATTGAGTGATTTTATGTGAGAGTGTACAGCCTTTACTCTTAAGGATTGATTATGCTATTGCTTTTTGTCAGAAGCCTAGCCTGCAGTTTCTTTTTTCACCGAAGTGATTGCGTAGATTATTACATGGTCCAAAATACAGGTAGACACATGAACAATAACTTGCTGTGGGAATCTTTTTGGTCATGTCATCTGTGTACGAAGGATCACATATTAGCTGGATCAGACTGTTGCTTTACCTAGTACTTTTTAGGCTTGCATTGGGGGAGAATTAACAACAGCTAGCAAATTTGAACGAATGATAGCAGGGATAACTTTTAGTTTGGACTGTGATGTGGCAAGTTTGGCTAGATGGGTAGATTATCTGTATATTCATTCTTCTTGAACATCAATATTACAAAAATGTGACTATTGATTAAGTGCCAGTATATTTTCATTCCTAACTACTCACGTTTGCCATAACCAGATATTAGAGTAATGATCCTTCTCAATTTAGAAGGTTGTTTGCTCCTTTTCAAACAATGGACATGCTTTTTTTTGTTGGCAGAGAGACGAGGGCATCAGTCTTGTGTGCGAGGCAATTTGCTCTGGCATATTTAATGACTTGGGCAGTGGCAGCAATGTTGATGTTTGTGTGATAACAAAGGTTTGTATGATTACTGTTATATAAAGCATCTCTTAGGGTGCTATCTCGTAAATTGTATCTGATAAATCCTAATTATTGCTAAAAAGGGCCGCACCGAGTATTTGAGGAACCATCAGTTACCTAATCCAAGGACCTATGTCAGCTCAAAGGGCTATTCCTTTGTCAAGGGCCAAACAGGTTAGTAATCCATGGACCTCTGCATGCTTCAAGTCTGTTTAGCTCCGTTAGTAATCTGAAATGTTTCTTGTGATAATTGCAGAGGTGTTGTCCACCAAGATAACACCATTGGCTACCAAGGTCGTAACTGAGGGTGACGCCATGGAAGAGTGATGATATACGGAGCCTGATATGATAGTCTGGAATGTTGTCCACTTTTGGATCTGCAAACTGGTTAATTTTAGAACTTCATTTTTTTGCCTTATTTTGTTCTAGACAATCTTGTCAAATGACTCTGATCTACAGGACAGTATGTTTGGTTTGCTTTGAGATGCTGTAGATCCAATTGTGGATGGATAAACTGCTCAACTCGGCTGATGGGTTGGATATGTGCCAGTTCATGCATGATAAACTAAGAATTTAATGTCCCTTGCACTAAATTTTTAGTTCGTGGATGAAAATTTTGTACAGGTCGTGTAGCAAATTTGTGCTTGTCCATGGGCTTTCACACCGCCCACGTACCGAAACAAGGTCTATGGACGGTAACACCTCCCTTTGGGCCGGTATGTTCTTATACATTATCCTTCAATCACGGTGGGGCTCAAGGCAAAAAGAGGAAAACTCACGTTGAGTTTAGGGAAAATGAAGCGCGAGCTGATGGCTTCCAGCCCCATCGAGAAATGGAAGACCCACGGGCCACAATTTTGTCCATGGGGTGAAAAAAGGCCCATGGGTCTAACAGATCTAGACAGCCTATGGTCCATCGACGAGGCAGGCCTGCATCTTTCAGCGGCTTGACGGCCCTAATGCTCGTGCCGCTCAGTACCTGCTTGGTTGGAGCTCATTCAACATCTTTGGCCCGTGATTCTTGTCATTGACTAAAATTGAATAGTATTTATCATAGGCTTCTCGGAAAATATTTTTTTGCCAAATCATCATGTAAGCCAATATCTTATGAAATATTTGCATATTTTAAGAAATCGGAGAATTTTGTTGCTAAAATCAGGGGAAAAAAAAGATCCTAAAGCAATAAAAACATGTAATTATGTTTACTGTTATCTGGTAGTCACAAAGGGAGCACATTGGCTCAGAGAACATGGCATGAATTTGAAATCATTAAGATCAAAAATTCAAAAATAGAGGGCGCCCATGGATAATGCTTGTGAAGGGCGTGAAAGTTCCTACTTCACAGGGTTATTAAGACAGGTATGCCTACTTATGTGATGAACCATTTTGAGTCTCAATTCGGACCTGCTTAAGATGCTGCTGTATCACTTTCTTCACCTTCATCAAATTCAACAATCTTTCCATGCATCTTCCTGCTGATCAAGAACAATCCTTACACCGATTAAGTGTAACGCAAACAAAAGAAACACAAAAAATTCGCCAGTCAAGCCTTCCACCAGATACCCTTGAAGGCCATCAGTTATACTAGGATCAGTCAAGGGTGGGTTTAGTCATACAGTGGTTACTAAACATGCAAATTAGCCGTCAGAACTGCAATCTGAAAATAAAAAAAAAAAACATGCCAAATTGAGAAAATTGGACGAACACGATGAATGGCAAAGCTATATTATGGACATTGCAATATCACACACCATGTTACTGAGTGTGTACCAATTAAGGACTCCAATCCTTTTGCAGCGTTTCTTCAGAGCAAATTTGAAACTACAGAGTGCAAAGAATACGAACCCAGCATTTTCCAGTGGATGTCAAGAGGTATATGCATTTTGTTGCAAAGGATTGTTCAACTAAGTTGACTATAAAGTCTGTAATGATCCTCATTATCTAGAAGAAACATACCAGGTGACAAGAAAGTTGCAGATTCCAGGTGTCTTTTGAAGCATAATTCTACACTAGTCCAGATGCAGTATGCATGAGAGAAAACCTAAGCGAGAATACAAATAAAACCAGTGACAAAAAAAGGGATATACCTTTGTGGGTAAAGCTTCTCATCTGACAAGGCCTTCTCCAGCCTCTCCTCAAATGGAGTCGCATGCCAACTTACCTTCTGATCCTGCAAAGAGTCATACAAGAGCAAAAGCTATTGAATCACCACTCATAAAACAGAAACCTCCAGTACGATTTTTTTCAATTAGAAAAAAATAATCTACCTCCTTATACTTGTTTGTAGAGTTTGGAATCCCATTTCCATCCCACCATTTCGGGGAGATAAAAGAAGATTCATCATCATGCCAGTGTGCAGCTACCATTCCAACAATTGGTCTGTCACTATCGCGAGGACTCTTGCCTGATTGAGAATTTTCACTAATGCTATTGAACTTGACTCTTGTCTCATCATTTGCAGGTGAAGGCTTCAGCCACTGAGACAAGCTTGATACCACAAGCTGCTGATCATCTGAGTATCCTCCGCTATCAAGTACCGGAATGACACTACTTGGACTGTTACAAGAGACCCTCTTCTGTTCATAAGTTGTCTCATTATAATCAGCTCCCTTGTCATTGAGATATGTGATGACTGAAGTGTCTGAAGATGTGGGACTAGCATTTTTCTTTTCTTGCTCAGTTTCTTCAGTTGGTTGGTCTGGCTTGTGGGAGCCTTCTCTGAGCACTTTCCATTGAGATGAGTTCTCCACAGTATTTAAGACAGGGAAAACATACTGTGTTCTGATCCTTGCATTCTTCCCCTTTCCAATCTTGTATGTGTTATTAGCTGGATAAACCGTCCCAGGAGTCTGCATTTCATCCGTCAGTTTTAGTGGAGCTGGATAAGGCGATGGCTTGGGATCTAGTGGTTTGCTCTCGCTGTCATCTTGTGGTGGTGAGATATCCAAGCTGGTATTTCCGGGAGTTGATTCAACTCCATTTATTGGTTTATCAACACTTTCAAATCTGACTGATTTGCATGAAGAATTTAAGGCAACACCATGACAAATGAATTTCTGTTGTTGCTGAGAGTCACAGCTGCAAAAATTGCTGTCAATGTTAGAGTTTAATGTTTCTAGCAAGTCACTCAAGAATAATGTTTCATTAAATCAAACAACTAGAAAATTCTTACCCTCCAGAACTGCTTGCTAGAGACTCTGAATCTTTGGGTGCCTGTTTGGGAGATGAGGAAAGATGATCCTGTTCATCCCACAGAAGTTTCTTGCATGGTGTACCTGAAAGCAAAGAACCAGAATTGGAACTCAAGTTGTGTTCCTCAGAAGTTTCAAGAACTGTTTTCTGAGACACTTTCTGAATTTCTGAAGGAGTATCCAGAAGTGCACCACAAGACTTGAGGAATTTAGCCTGCTAAAAAAAATCAGACACCTCAAGACCACAGTTTTGCAGAATTTTAGTAGTTCAAGGCATAAGTTTTTAGTTCAAATTTCTGCTATAAGAACAGAAGGCATAACAAAAAATGACAAGCAACAGACTGCTAGCTGTATAGAATTCCAGGCACAGAATTCCATTAGCTAACAAGTTGTTATTGTCGTAAAAATCTTGCACTGAGTAGCATTTGATTGCAACATTTTGCTATTAATAGCTAATATGACCATTTTACAAAAACTGATTTTATCAAGTCCTGAAGAAATAATTCACTGCATTTATTCACTAATGCATTAGAGCTATAATTTGATTAGTTAACAAGGTCAAGTAATTGACATAAGAACAGACTTGAATTTCTCTCAGAAAAACAAAAGGTTATAAATGATTAGCTTTGGAGCAATGAATTTGATTTTTCATTGTTTAGTTAGTAGGTCACAAGCAAGTCAGCATCAAAGCTTTGTATATTATACATAGGTTGTATTGAAACATCATTCAACAATTAATTGTGCCTAGCATACCAAGTTTCTAATAGTAAAATTCCAAAATGCGTTCTTATAGAACATCTACGATTGGTTCCAGGTCATCATGGAAGGCCTGGTGTGTAGCAAATGAATAGGATTTAATTTCATTCATTGCATGAATGAATCATACCCAGCTTTTTGCAAGAGTATAAATGTAGTCAACATAGAATCTAGGGTTTGTGGCTGAAAGAATGTAATATATGTACGTATAAAAAAATGATATTCTTCTTCATCTTTGTTCAACTATTTTAGATTGAGCTCAGCAACTCCATTATTGCTCATGCTTGCAAAGAAAGTAGAACTTGGGGACCCTGCAGGTGTGATTTTCTCCATATTTGATTTCTTTTATCCACATTCACAAGTGAATTGCAAGTCGAGATTTTTTTATCAATATTGTTTGCATCAAGCTTTGTCAAAGTTATTAAAATTTTATACTTGACAATTTAATTTGTAATAATTTACTTTGCCAATTCTACAAAATCAGCCTATATTGGTGCATATGTTCCAAGATGATGATCTTCAATTATTTTGCCTTTCTACATCTATGTCTATGTCTACAATAGTTAATTCAACAGATACATCAACAAGATTAATCTGCCACAAAGGAAAATGGCAAATATACAAATACAACTTACACGGAAGTGGACAGATTCAAATTTCAAAGGAATATTTTGTCAAAAAATCTGATTCACAGTTCAGCTAGGGTAAGATGAAGAAAAATCAAAAGAAAGACAATAATTTATCAAGCAGGCTATGGAGAAATACACTACCCTAAAAGTGTGACTCTTCACCATGCACCACTTGGTTGTAAGAAACCATTACTCCAAGGTACATAGGTCGATTCATTCCAGTCACAAAGTAGGAATAGTGAAGAAGTATGCCAAGCTTAACTCAAAATAAAATTCATAAATTTTTATTGGGCAATCTTTTAAAATTTAATTGATTCATGCCCCACTAATATGTTTGAAAGGAAGGGGAATTTGAGGTTACTGAACTTTCAGGGATAGTTAAACATCCTGCATTTTCATGTGGTTCCCTGGAAACAATCCTTTATTTAATTGTAAATTCCAATATCACCTTCAATAAGTATGTAGAAATTGCTCCATTAATTTTATTTTTTTTTTATTTGACGACAGGAAAGTCAAGCAAGTGTAAAGCCCATGAAGATAAAAACATATAAAGATCATCCCAATTTAAAATACCAAACCAATTAAATTCAACATCAGCAAATAATGAAATACCTCACGCTTAAGGTCGCTGCCGATGCTTTCTTTCTCAAAATTATTCCTCGATTCCAAATTCCCCATTTTCTTACACGGAGATCCATCTTCTACATTCAAACCAGAAGTAGAATCACCAGAACCATTCCAGAAAATAAAAAAAGGAAGTATTTCAAACGATCTTTACCTTCGCAGTCGAACAACGAAGCGAGCTGGTTCTTCGAAACCACGGGGCCCTACAAAACCCATACAAATCACCAAAAGAATTCGGCAAAACCACAGAAAAAAGGAAGAATGTCAAGCGACAGTGGTGTACCCTGTTCTTGGCGGAGAGCGAGGTGGAGACCATCCGGGCCTTCCGCCGATCATCATCCTTGAATCGAAAGCATGCGAAGAAGCACCCCATCTCGCTCAATCCGCCCCTACTTCTACCCTATGCGGAGGATTTGGGGGAAAATTTTGGGGATTTCGGGATTTGGCTTGGGTTTTGGGAAATGGGAATTTGGGGGAGATTTCTAGGCTTTTGAAATTTAAATTAGAGGGAGGCCCGGAAATGGCAGGATTTTAGTCGCCCGTTTAGCCTGGGAATTTATATATATATATTTGAGGGTTTTTTGCACAAAACCACCTTCAAATTTTGTTTATTGGATTGAGATGCTAGCTACTTGTATTTTCAGAATAGCAAGGCACTACCTGCTCATAATAAAATTTGCACCATAGACCTCTCACCTTGGTAAGTAGCATAGATGAATATTCTACAAATATATTACGTGCAATTTGGACTCAACAGATGATCAGATTATTCTCCAAAGTTCAAATTTTAGACAGAATTCCTACAGTTTGACAAGTCAGAAACAACAAAAGTTATACTTTAAATTTCTTAAAAAATAATATAAATATACGAAATACTAGTGCAATAAGACAGCAACTCCTTAAAAGCAATTTAGCTATTTTTTTAATTCAAAAACTTATTATAATCGGTGTATTTTTACAATATTATTCTTCTAATATTCGATAAAAGTGAGGGATGATATGTTGCAAATTTTAAAATAAAAAATTATAATTTTTTTATGAGACAAGTGGTTTTGTATTTATCTTTAGAACAATGCTTCTCTTCAACAAAAAAATGCAAAAAGTTGTTGTGGTTCTATGTAAAATTCTTTTTTAACTTGTGTAAGCTGTTTTCTAGAAGATTGCCATTTTTTTTGAAAAAATTTATAAAAAAACCACTGAAATTTTTTAAAATTTATGATTAGTCTCTCATATTTTAAAATTTTTTATTAATTTTTTAAAATTTCTGAAATTTGGGTTTCGGGCCAATTTTTAAACTTTAATTTAATTACTCTACATCTACTTGGGAGAGCACTATGGAAATGCATGTTCCGTAATTTCTTCTGGGGTTTAATTCATATCTACTGCGTATATGCGAAAAAAAATGGCAGAAAGTAAGGCTGTGTTTGGAATGGGGTTAGGGACCAGGTCAATGTTTTTTAGAATTTTTTTTCTTATGAAAATTAATTTATTATTTTATATTTATTAATTAAATTATTATAAAAATTAAATAGTTTTTTGAGCTTTAAATTATTAAAGTCTTAATTTTGATAAAAAAATATTAGTTTACAAAAGTGATTCACTAGTCTTGACCTTGACCTTGACCTCGTACCAAACGGCTCTTAAAGTTTTAGGCACTGTATCACATTTAGATCAACTCATTCAAAATTATTTTTTTTACAAAATTAATATTATTTAATTATATCACTATTAAATTAAAAGTATTATAAAAAAATTTAAATAATTTTTCAAACCTTAAATTATTATAAAATTAATTTTAATAAAAAATATTGATTTATAAAAATAGTTCATTAATTTTGATTCTCATCCCAATCAAATAATGGGTTAAGTTTTAGCAGAAATATTTTAATTTCAAATTAACTTGAAATATTTCGATTTAAAATTTGATTTTATTTTTTAAAACATATTCTTTAATTTTTTATATTATGATTATGTCATAGCGTGCGCTTATCACCTTCACCAACAAGATGGAGCTCAGTAAATGGCTTGAAGACAATGGATTGCCCTGCGCAATTCTCGACGCGGCAGTATATACTGGCTGCTTCTCGTTAATCGAGATGGTGTAAGACTGCTGTGATGTGACGGACAAATTCCGGCTAATCCTCAGTGACAAACATTGTCAAAACTTATGACTCAATCTAATCACATTATTATAGTAATTTTAATTTTAAAAATTTATATAATTTTAAATCTAAAGTTCTTATTTAGCGAGAGAGTTGTAAAAAAATATCGAATTAAAATAATATAATAAATGAGACATTAAATTATTTTAAAAATTTAAACTCATAAGATAATAATCTTTTTCACTATATTTATTAAATTTTATTTATTTAATATTTAATATGAGATTAATCCATCCGACATTACATTATAATATTTTCCTACCATTTCGTCGGCGGCCATGGCTGGAGCAACATGGTTCCCGGATGACTCCGTGATTTATATTTGTCTGTAATCCCTGATTATTGACCCTATTTTGAACAATTTGAAAGGAGAAATTTGTCTTCTTGAAGCTTCCCTTTTGTTCTTGTTCTTGTGGCGTTTGACCTAGCATGCCAAAGAGATTTAGGTAAGGATAAAAGGATGGCTTCAATTCTATTTGTTCCCTGCTGGCTTGTGATTTTTTATTTTTTATTTTTGCATTTTCATCATAATCTACTGCCGCCTTCATGTCTATAATCACTGTCTTTTGTTTTTTATTTTTTATTTTTAGTTTGAATCTTTCATTCAATTACTCTGTGTTTTTTGCTGCCGGCAATGGACTTATTTAAGTTTCAATCTTGTCGACGAGGGGAACATTAGATTGATACATGTGGCCTCATTCTATGAATCCCTGTTGTTCTTTGTGATGGAAATCAACAATTTTAGCTTGTTGCAATCAAAGTTTGAAACTTTGGTTTTTGTTTTTAGTTTAGAGAAACCAGAGCAATGCCTCATTCTACGAATCTCTGTTGTTCTTTGTGACGGAAATCAACAATTTTAGCTTGTTGCAATCAGAGTTTGAAACTTTGGTTTTTGGTTTTAGTTTAGAGAAATCAGAGCAATGCCTTATCAATTAGGGAAGAAGAAGGCAGGAGTTAGGTGGATCAAGATCTATTTGTTCAAATGCTTCCAGCCGGAGGTAATAGAATCCCCTTCTCTGCAGCAGTTTGGGAGACCTGGTTTCAGTAGATTCGTGTTCTGCAACCAGAGTTATCTTCATAGGAGAAGGCCATTTAGGTGTAGAAACAATTCAATTTCCACAATGAAGTACAACTTTGTAACCTTCCTTTTGGAGGCAGTTCTGTCTCGCACTCCATTGGCCCCATTCAAGCCAGTCACTGTCATTGGCCCCTTGGTTCTTGCCGTGGGGATTAGTATGGCTAAAGAAGCATTGGAAGATTGGCATAGGTTCATGCAGGTAAGTCCAATCTAACTTTGTTTCTTTAGTTCCTGCAGACATGAATTTAACTGATTTTCATGCATTATGTCTTCTACCAGTGAGTTTGTTGATCAACAAACCCTAATCTTCATGCAATAACTACATAAATGTAGCTAAATTGGTGTATCATATGGTGAATTTCTTTCTAGCATGAAGGATTGATTTAATTTCTTGGAAAATTTCGAAGAAACCATCTGGTTGCTGCTATTGAGAAAGTTGCTATCTTGACAGAATGAAAGATTTTGGATTTGTCAAGAGCATCACAAAAGTTGTGAAACACATTCAATTTCTTGTAACTTTCTTTTGTATTGATGAATTGCATTGAACTAAGTGCTATCCTTATGATGCAATTTATTCTTTAAAACAGAATTGCATATCTACTGAATTTTATGCATTATGATATCAGAAGAACAACATATATGTTTTTGAGAACAGAAATAAAGAGGTCTTGTTTGTTTGCTGTAATAGTTTCATGCATCATTATGCTCCTTATTTTCTGATAATAGACTTTCATATGGTTACCAAAACATCATTCTCTGCAAACGAGAGTGAATTCCCAAACAGTGGAAGTTCATGTCAGAAATGGACATTTCATTCAAAAAGCTTGGAGAGAAATTCTTGTTGGTGATATTGTAAAAAGTGCAAAAAAATCAATATTTTCCAAGTGATCTTCTTTTGTTATCTTCAGGCTTTGAAATTGGTGTTTGCCATGTGGAGACTATGAATTTAGATGGAGAAACAAATCTGAAGCTCAAAAGAAGCTTCGAAGGAACACCAAGTTTGGATCATGGTGCAAAATTCACTGACTTCAAAGGTATGATAAAATGTGAAGATCCTAACCGAAACCTCTACTCCTTCATTGGAAATCTAGAGTACGAAGATCAATTGCATCCATTGACCCCGAGCCAGATACTTCTCAGGGATTCAAAACTCAGAAACACTGATTATATTTATGGAGCTGTGATTTTCAGTGGTCATGATACAAAAGCAATACAAAACTCAAATAGATTGCTTTCTAAACAAAGCTGGATAGAGAAAGATGGACTACATTATCTACCTTTTTTTCCTCGTTGCTCGTGTTAATTTTGCTAGTGAGCTCCATTGGCTCTTATATCTACATTAAATACCAGATGAGTGATTGGTGGTATGTAGAACCTGATGAAGAAGGGCCATCCTTTAACATAAATACACCCACCTTATCTGCTTTATTACAATTTATAAGGGCGCAAGTACTCTATGGTTATCTCATTCCCATATCTCTCTATGTCTCCATTGAAGTAGTTATAGTACTTCAAGCCATGCTTATAAATGAGAATTTGCTCATGTATGATGAGGAGACATGCAAGTCTGTTGAAGCGAGGACATCAAATTTGAATGAAGAGCTTGGCCAAGTGGAGGTGATTCTAGCTGATAAAACAGGAACACTTACATGTAATCAGATGGAATTTAGGAAGTTTTCCATCTCAGGGATATCATATGGTGGTCAAATAAATGAGGTTGATATTGCTGTATCTAAAAGAATGAATATAGAGATTGAAAGCTTCTGAATTGCATCACTGCGAAGGGATCCAGAGCTTGAAAATTGCAGATTCAGTATCAATGAGTCTGATCCCTTGAGCAAAAGTTACGATATGTTTGAGTTCTCAGTTGCTGACTTTAGCAAACAAAAAGAGGTGGTCAATAAAGGGAGGACAGACAAGTTGTATTTTGTGATAGAAAAGAGTCCTAAGTTAGTAACTCACTATCGAATTAAGGAAATACAATTTCAAGGATGATAGGCTTGTGAATTGAATTGGATAAGTGAGCCCAAAGCTTTGGAGATTTCCATGTTCTTCATGGTCTTGGCCTTGTGCCACACTGGCATTCCTGTTGAAGAAGATAAAACCAGAAAGTTCAAGTACAAGGCAGAGTCACCTGAAGAAGTGGCTTTCCTTATTGCTTCACAGGAGTTTGGATTCAAATTTTGCAAGAGAACCCAATCCACATTGATACTTAAGGAACTTAATCCTTTGACTGGGAAAGAGGTTGAGAGAATACACAAGAAACTTTCAGAATAGTTTTTTCAAACCATAGTAGTGAAGATTCAAGATAACAGAAGTTTCTTTTTCAGGCAGTACAAAGCTTTTGAACATGCTAGAGTTTAGCAGTCAACGCAAGTGCCAGTTATAGTTCTTGATGAGGAAGGGCAGTTATTTCTTCTATGTAAGGGAGCTGATAGGTTTAATTCCCTATCTTATTGTGTTGATCTTAAATCCTTAAAAACTATATCCATATTTTAAAAGATGATCAACAGCAGACGATTGAGCTCATTTTCTATGATGATTGAAATAATACGACTTGTATTAGATACTCATGAAGCTTTTTCTTTTTATTTTAGTATAATCTTTGACTGTCTGTCAAATGATGGCAAATCTCACAAAGAGGCAACTACAACACACCCCTCAGATTACGTAGAAGATGGGCTAAGAACACTAGCAATTGCATATAGAAAACTTGAGAATATCCAGTATGAGAAGCGGAAATCCTTCACCAAGGCAAAAACTACTGTAGGTCCAGAAAGAGATGAGGTGTTGACATCTGCATGTGATATGATCGAAAACGATTTGATTCTTCTGGGCACTGCTTCTGTGGAGGAGAAGCTACAGCAAGGAGTCAGTGAACCATCATCTTCAAATGCGCAAAATTTAACAAATCTTATGTATCTGATTTGTACTCCAAATTCAGGTTCCTGAGTCTATTGATAGGGCTTGCTCAAGCAGGGTAGACAATTTGGCTACTCACAGGAGACAGGAAGGAGACTGCAATTAATATTGGGTAGAATATTTTGCTGTAATATACGGGTAATGACTGTGAAATTTTCCCCTTTATTTATTTTTACTGAGACCTGCCTGGTTTTGATTTCAGATTTGCATGCAGCTTACTGAGACATGGTATGAAGCAGCTCCATCTGAGCATTGCAGCTAAGTCAAACAGTGACAAGGTTAGTTTTTCCATCTTTGTGGAGATATTTATGTACAAGACTTCACAATCTTCTTGCTTTATTTTAGACCATGAAAGAAGATATACTCCTTCAAATTGAAGCTTCTTTACATGAAACTAATGGAGAAAGATGAAGATGCATCATTTGCTTTGATAGTTGATGGAGGAGCTCTTGAAGTTGCTCTTCAGACTGATGTTAGAAATAGTTTCTTGCACTTGGCTGTGGCCTGTGCTTCAGTCATACGCTGCCGTGTTTCTCCCAAACAGAAAGCTTTGGTAGGGTGATCAAACTCCCTTTTGTGGCCAACGTCATCACAATGTGGCATTTCATGTCATTGTTGAAATTCTGACCAATAATGTAATTCTAGATCACCGAGTTAGTCAAAGAACAGACAAAGATGACAACATTAGCAATTGGGGATGGTGCAAATGATGTAGGCATGATCCAAGCTGCAGATATTGGAGTAGGAATTAGTGGAATGGAAGTCATGCAGGTACAGAGTTCATCTCGTCTTGTTATGTGCCATCAAACATACACTGAAGATTCTTAAATTTTGTCTTTCTGACCAGAAATCAATGTTCTAGAGTAGGTTGGTGTTCTTAAAGTTTGTTTGTTTGTGTTAACCGTATGCTTAGAGAACTTGCAGTTATATTTTCTCTTGTTCATGTGCAGGCAGTTATGGCAAGTGACGTCTCATTGCCTCAATTTCGTTTACTAGAGCGGTTACTTTTAGTACATGGGCATTGGTGTTACAAGAGAATTGCAAAGATGGTGATTTGCCTAAATTCATCAAGATTGCAGAAGAACAAATTCACCTCCTTTACCTTTTTTTCCTAATTCAGGTGCTGTTTCTTATTGCACATACTATATTTCGGATACAAGAATGTTGTGTTTGGTATGACGCTTTTTTACTACAATATTTATGCTGGGTTCCCTGGTGTACTCTTACATACGACTGGTATATGGTTCTCTTCAATGTGCTGCTGACTTCCTTGCTAGTGATAGCACTGGGTGTTCTTGAGCAAGATGTTTCACCTGATGTCTGTCTCCAGGTAACCAAAATTAATGGCATCAATCGTCAATCACACCAACAAACAATATCTGCCTTTAAAGTTTCTCTTTTGACCTAGTATCACAATATTCTACCTATTTTTATCAGATTTTGAATCCCAAAAACAATATATTATTTTACCTGCAAGTTACGGTTTTCACTGCTATCTTGAAGATTATTCACACAATTACATTTTTTTCTTGTTGGAGTTCCCAGCACTCTATCAGAAGGGCAGAGGAACATATGCTTCACATGGTTCTGAATTCTTGGTTGGATCATCAATGCCTTGTTTGCGTCACCAGCCATTTTTGCCATAAACACCTACTTCTCACCTTTTGCTTTTTCGATCAGATGGAGAATTGGCTGACATTGCACATCTGAGTGCCACAGTGTACACTTGCATCATTTGGACTGTCAACTGCCAGATTTTCCTCATCATCTGCCACTTCACATCAATTCAACATCTCTTCATGCCGGGCGCATCCTACTATGGTACGTAGTTTTACTTTTATATGGTTCAAAGGATGGATTCCAGCTTCTTCCAGAAGCACTTGGGCCTGCATGAACTTAGTGGTTAGCCACAATGGTTGTTGTAGTTGCTTCACTTCTTCTGTGCTCCACACATTCCAATCAAAAGGATGTTCTATCCAATGGATGACCATGTGATCCAAGAAATGAAGCATTTCAGAGAAGCTGAGATTAGTGACAGCATGTGGCTTAGAGAGCAAATGAAATCAAGGAGAGACACTCAAGTAGGGTTCTGATGCCAGGGTTAAGTAGTGGAAAGTACAATTCAACCAGAAGAAGATGTCTATATGCAAGTCAGTAAAAAACAGCCCATTGTTCAGACACTAAGTAGAACTGCAAATCTATTTGTATTCTTTGATTCATATTGTGTAACGAACCATATCATTACTTGCAATTGAGAAAGGAGTGGATGGACAGGCATTCTGAAATGGCAGACACAACGCATTTTCCTATCATTTCTCTGCTTGTTCTGGCAAGTTTTTCTAGTTGAAGTTTGGAAGCATTGCGGTCGGGAAAGTGATCAACGAGCATGGTTCTTTACAGGGCACTTCATGATTGAGACCCCTCACCATTCGTAGAAGTGATGTGAAACGATCTGTTTGCTAATTATGTGGTTTTTTGCATGCCTCGCTTTCAATTTGATTCCCATGTCTCTTTCCCTCCATCTAATTCAAACATTAGACCTAATTGCAGGTGAAACCTTTTCTGCTTTTGGAAAAAGGAATGCAACTTTTTCACAGGAATGGTCGTCTCTATGCCTCAATAATTTTGCTGTCTTGCCTTTTCTCTTTGGAACAAAAGAAAGATGGTGAACCTTCCAAATTTTACCTCTGAACTCTTCAAAGCAAAAACAGTTAACGTGGAATTGAGAGTAACAGTGAAAGCTCACGAGCAAATCACTTAGAAGTCCATAAAATTGCAAGGACTTGTAAACAATTATCTTATGAACAAATCACTCAAACCATGATTAACAAAGAAAATTGATGGAGGAAAAGGAAAGTGGAGTGGAGGAGAAAAGACAGCTTGATTTTTTTTGTGTGTATGAGACTGAAAGCATGGTCAGAGCCTCAACAGTGAAAGCTCATGGGTCTGCTTTTTAGAAGTCTCATGGATCTGTGTAGGGTATAAGACTTGATGTTAGTTTAGATTCTAAGATCGAGCGTGGGGTCCTGCAAAAGAGAGGGCAGTACGCTTCTTTGTCTAGTGCCTTTAGCAAGGGCAGTAAGGCAGTATTAAGATCTCATAGAAACAAGCTCCACTTCACTTTCATTAGGGTTTGCATCAAGTCACGTATATACATCTAAAAAAGAAGGGCAGTTATGGCACCTTCCATGTGGCCAATCAACACCTTCCATGTGGCCAATCAATGTTGTTTGTTAAGCATACATGTGAATATAGCGTTGGTGCTTTCCTTTGGTGTTTCTTTTTAAGTCCATTTGACTATTCATCCCTACCTCCAAAACTGCTGTTGCTTTTCTGTGCAAGGAATTCAACTAGAAATTTAAATTACATATAAGCCCCTGAAATCTCTTAGGTATGGGAAATTTTTATATCCTCACATCTGCAAAAACCGATACATGCATTTGTACAAATTAAAAAAAATTTAAAAAAAATCTCAATGAACCAGTATATTAATTTTTAGTAGGTGATTTTTTATAAATTTATAACATACAAGAGGTGATTTTTTTTACTAATATTAGTAAAACAGATAATTTCTTGCCAAAAACTCAACAAAAAATCTTTTGCTTTCTTGTTTGGTGAATTTAAATAATATAGGGTCGATAGCGTATAACTCCTTGAAATCATGCGAAATTATATATAATTTTTTAAATTTTTTTAAAAAATATATGATTTGACGAGATTTTAAAGAGTTATATATAATTTTTTAAATTTAAAGGAGAAATATACAATTTCAAGCAGTTATATGTAATTTATCTAATAATATAATTGGATTTTTGCTTGGATATCAATGGAAATCTCTGAAACTACACGTATCGTAATATAAAAATTTCAATTACTTGTATACTTGTCAAATTTCAAAAAATTTGAAAGGTGGTATTAAATAACAACATTTATAAGAGCAAAGCGCAATTAAACAAGTTTTAAGGGGCATACAGGCAAAAAGCCAGAAAAAAACTATGACAATTAGCCGGCACGCTCCCAAATACACGGCGAGCTCCGAATTCCCCGCCAATCTCAACTACTATAACTACTTATTTTTATTTTTGTCCTTACTTCTCGAGATTTTTGTTTGCACATAGAGCGCTGCAAAATTACAATTCCCATCAATCCCCGCACGAAATCTGTCAATGATAACCTAGAAAACAACGATATTTTCATCCGTGCCCCTCGATTGCAAATACACACGTGTGTAGTTGTTTGCCATTTAAGACGTATTTATACACAAATACTGATTTAATTTCCTTGTATTGCTTTCGTAATTCATGCAAAATACATGTTAGCCACATGTATTAGCACATTGATTTATTTGCATGATCATGTCAAAATAGTTTTGCGAGATGGAAAAGTGCGGGCAGATCTGCAAACCTATTGTTACATATGCAAATACAATGACTCTTGTTAGAAATTTTTGTTTTTGTAGGGGTAAAAATACAAAAAATGATAACAATATCATTATTATTATTTGTGTTTTTCTTTGAGAAACCATCAGTAAAGAAGGGCTAGAGAGCAAACCTAATATCTGGCTTACCTTGTTCTAACCTGATTAACCCCATGTTTGGTTTAATCCGGCTAAGCATGGTTTAACCCCAACCCCAAATGCTAACTAAAGGGTTGTACAAATAATTTCATTATTTATAAGGGTTGTATGCATGCAGCAAATATATATATATATAAGTTTTTTACATATACCTCCCTAAAAATTTTAAAATTACACATTCCTCTCTATTTTTTCAAAAAATTATATATTTTTTTCTCGTAATCTTAAGATATTTACGTGTATCTCCTTCGGAAGAGAAGTTAGGCATACGTAAAATAATTTTCTTCATGCGGAAGCTCCTCGTCTCTGGCTTGCGAATTTTTGGGCTTTCGTTGTCTGTCAAGGGGTTACATTGAAGCTTTACAAAGTTAGGACGAATTGTGTAATTTTGGAAAATTTTAGGGAGAGCTCCATGCGATAAACACTAAGTAAAAACTCTTTTTTTATTATTTTTTTTTATTTTTTTTTATTTTTTTGGTTTTAAACTCCGGTTTGGGAAAGAACGCCAACAGCTTGGCATGGGCAGATTGCGAAGGATGGCCTCGAAGAAATCCCAAATATGGCAAAGGGCAAGTACCCTAGCATGCACAGGCAGTAGTAAGGCCGCTAGTATTTTTGCTCCTTTTAGGATCCTAAAATTAGATCTACATAGTCCCTTCATAATCCTTAGTCCCATCCCCCGTCAATCAACCCGCACAACTACATTGTCTTCCACCGTGTGTCCTCACAGTGTGCCTGTAAGTCTTGTCATTTCCCTTCTCGTGTGGAGAGTTCATCCTTCGCCTTCCTTTTTTTCATAAACATAATATTCTTATTTACTCCCTGTTAATTCAATTTGGATTTTAATTTTTTAAAAAATTTCCGGATTACGCCTATAAAAGTTTCCAGTTGAACAATAGTCCCTTTACTTTTTAAATTTTTCAAAAACTCCCTCCGTTAATGACTACTATTATAAAAATTTCGAAAATACTTAGCAGTATTATAATCATATTTTATGAGTACTATAAAATAATATAATAATATTAAAAAAATATTATAATAATATCATACTAAATGTGAATACGCTAACAATACTATAGTAATACTATATGTTTAAAAATTAACTATTATAATAAAAAAAATTATTCTCTTATGATTAATTTTAATCATAGTGATTATTTTTTGTTATATATACTTGATTTCCATCCTTTTGTCTTATTTTGTTTATATTAATTTAGATTTGATCATAATAAATATAATACTATTATAATATTCAAAATATTATTATAGTATATATCATAATATATGTTATAATATTTTAATAATACTACAGTAACATTAATAATAAGCATGAGTCAAAACGAAATATTTGGCAAAGTTTTGGAGAAATTCAAATGAAAAATTTATACCTATTCTCTTTGATAATCAAATTAGAAAACACCACAATGTTCTCTTAATATTATCTAAACTTACCGTCATACCAAAAAACAAGAAAAAGGAAAAAAAAAAAATGGTACTATTTATAGCAAACAAGCATCAAACCCAAGAAAATAAAGAGAAAAAGAGCATGGGGCAGAGTAGAGATGAGATAGGGAACAAGAGCACAGAAGTACACTACAAATTGCTCATGCACACAAAAAGGTACATGGAAGGATAAAAAAGACTTTTTGTTAATAAAAATTTATTCATTCATATTGGAGTGTTTTGCAATTATGTCCCTAGAAACTTTTCTATTTTCACGTCGATAACTTGGAAATGACATGTATATCTCTATTGAAGGATTGGTGCTTCATATACACCCTTTGCAGTATTGGCTACATATTCAAACAAACGATATCTTTTGTGACCGCCCAAAGGGCACCTTGTTATTAGAATTCAATCACAGGGGCATATACGCAATACTCTAATTTTCAAGAGGCCCACCAATGAGGTGGAATATCCTCAATTTTCAAATTAAGCTTTGAGCTTTCCTTCCCTCCTTGTCCTTGCCCTACTCTACTGCATCCCTCTTTCCTCTTCCTTGTTCTTCTTCTACTACTTAGTACTCATAATAGCCTTTCTCTCTCTCTCTCTCTTTGTATGCACGTATTATATAACGCATGTGAGAGTGTTTATCATATATCAAAGTGGGGACTTAAAAGTTTTGCCAAAATGAGGGAGGTGAGCAAGAGGGCTGGGGCGAGGTCGCCGTGCGCAGCGTGCAAGCTGCTGCGGCGGCGGTGCGCAGAAGACTGCGTGTTCGCGCCCCATTTCCCCGCGGATCAGCCACAGAAGTTCGCCTGCGTCCACAAGGTCTTCGGCGCCAGCAACGTCAACAAGCTCTTGCAGGTCACCTCTCTCTCTCTCTCTCCTCCTCCTCCTCCTCCTCCTCCACTATTTTCTGAGCAGTTTACGCCAGGAATGGTTAATCCCAGAATAAACCTAAAAACCGACTTATCTCTCGTTTACTTATGGATTTATCCTATTTTTCTAGCTTATCATATGATGAATGACTTCTATGAGCTTGTTCAGATTTATCCATGAAGCAAAGACATCATAAAATTCGGAAAATTACGCTCAAGTTTGTAGTTGCGATTTTCAATTTTTAATTGCATATAGACCCTTTCTAAACCGTGAAGTTAGACTGAGCTCTTTATTTTTTTCAAAAAGGGTTTACATGCAATTGAAAGAAATACGAGTGCGCGAAGAGCATCCGCCATCCTACCTGAAGTAGGGTCACTGAGGTGGGTCACGTGTTCTCCCTAGCAGAACAAAGCCCTTGAAATTTTCAAAAGTTCAAGAAGCTAATGTGCAATTTCACAGTTTTGAAAGGGTTTATATGCAACTCTTTTAGACAAAAAAAAGTCTCCGACGGGGCACCCTGCTCTACATGAACTAGGATCACTGGGTTGGAACATGTTTTTCCGCGGGGAACAATATATTGAAAATTTTCAAAAAACCCCCCCAAAACGAGTAAAAACAGTAAATCTTTTAAAAAAATTCCCCTACTAATTATCTTGAAAAGGCCTCCTAATATTTCTTTAAAATACATCAAATAATTCCACAGAAATAAAAAGAAGTCGCTGGAAAGGCCTAATTATATAAAATGCCTTAGAATCCTCATAATGTGGTACGGGTCCCTGAAAACATTTTAGTCTGTAACCGGTTAATTTCCACACTGGCCTTGCAAGTCTGATGTCCGTTGCTCATGCAGGAACTGCCGGTGCACCGGCGGGGTGACGCAGTGAGCAGCATGGTGTATGAGGCAAACGCGAGGTTGCGGGACCCTGTCTATGGCTGCGTCGCAGCCATCTCCTCTCTCCAGCAGCAAGTGGATGTTCTCCAAACACAGCTTGCTATTGCGCAGGCGGAGATGGTGCACATGCGGATGCGCCATGCTACCTACCTCACCCGACTCGGCTTTACGCCCATAACGAGCAACAGCGGCGGCTCGCCGGGCGGGACATCCTCAAAGCTGATGGAGACGAGTGAGAAGCCTTCGTTTGGGCAGGACTTAGTAGAGGATCAGACCAGCATGGGTGAGCCAATGTGGTCATGCTAGTCATGTTAATGTACAACTTTTTAGATCTTAACCGCTGCTAAGGTATTGTATATGAAACCCTCGACAAACTAATTAACTCCGGCCCGCAGCCCAAGCAGGTTGGACTCAGACTAGGCTCAAAGTTCATACCAGTCCGAGATCGACCTTAACCTTCTCAATCTAGAAGTGTAACCCTAATGTTGGTGCTTAATAGGGTTCACACAAAATGCCACGCTAGTTTGATCCACCATCCATGAGAAGAGTTCAATCGAGAAGACAATTATTCTGCGAAACCATATAAGCTAAGTTAAATGTTACAAAAATTATACAAGAAACGAGAAACGAGAATACTATCCATTCATATCACACTAATTTACATCGCCAGCATAGCTGAACACTGAACAAACACGGAGCTATTCTAGTAGTAGAAGCAGTTCAATCTAAACAAACAGTCAAGTTCAGGTTGGCATCACAGTCTAATATACAAAATAGCTGGTAACAAATAGTGATAGCATTCCGGAACTGTTGTGGTAAGCCATCAGTTTATGCCAGACTACTGTACACACGGCAATCTTGAATCAGAAACTATCGTGCCAGACTCATGGAGATAAAAGGCATATTTCCTGAAAGATGATACCATGTATGCTGCATCAAGCATCACATTCCCCCTAGAGAAAGAAGAATAGTCTAGAGCAAATAATATAATTTACATTTCATAGAAAATCCCAGAAAGGTATGGCATAATTGCCTTGATCGCCACCCCGGTGGTCCATTTGCAGAGTTCCACCAACAAACTGCAGGGAATTAATATTAGGAGCCAGTGATGTCTGCATAACATTTGAGCAAGATGTTCCTCCAATTTAAGATGGACAATTCAAGATAAAACCAAGGTTTACGGTTTTGGTTTCGGTTTCAAGACCGGCCGAAACCGATAAGTTTTTCAGTTTTGGCCGTTTCGGTTTCGGCTGAAAGAATTTTTTAAATTATTAATTGGACGTTGACCAGAATTTGACTATATTTTGACTGTGCTTTGACTTCAAATTAAAAATACGATAAAATATTTAAAAAAATTTGAAAAAATTTGAAAAATTATGAATGAATTTATACTTAATTTTACAATAATTTAAAATATTATTTAAACTAATTAAAATTAATTTTGATAGTTAGTCACTGATATTGTCTATTTTTAATATATATTAGTGTATTAAAAAACATATAAGAAATGATATAAATATGATTAAAAACATCATTTCATACATGATATAAATCCACGTATTATAACCACATGTTGTTCCGAGGTGGATCTTGAAGAGATTGATATTCTTAATCACCATACTCATCAGTACAATGGAATTGTGATCGATAGTATTGTTTAGCATGCGGATAGTAGAAAGTGGTATGGTCCTGCATTGACTGATGATATCCTGAATTGTATGAAAACATCTCGTTCTGATAACCGTCATAGTAGCTATAGCTCGCATTATCTGTTGGACTTTAATTAACATCTTGTCTACCATGCGAATTATACTAACCAGCACAGTAAACCCTAAACCGAACCGAGAGCGGGGGCAAGCATCGTCGCCGGCCGACCTGCGCTCGCGGGGGGAGCTGCGCTAGGCAGCCGAGCTGCCCTCGCCGGCGGAGCTGCCGGAGATGTCGGGCTGCTGAGCTCGCCGGAGATGCCAGAGATGCCGCGCGGGGACGCCGGACATGCCGGAGATGCCAGTTTTGAGTCCTGAGCTCGCTGTGGGTGCCATGGGCGAGCTGCGGTCGGCCCAAGTGCGCTGAGGATGCCGCTGGCGTGCTGCGCTCGCCCCGCGCGTGCTGAGCTCGCCGCCGGCGCACTCAGCTCGCCCTGCGTGCGCTGCGGTCGCCCCGCACACGCCGAGCTCACCCCGCGCGCTGAGCTCGCCCCACGCGCGCTGCGCTTACCATGCATGTGCCGAGCTCGTCATGCACGCGCAGAGCTCGCCGCCAAAGCCCTGCGCTCGCGGCCGACGGCCCGCGCTCCCTGCAGCCGCTCCGCGTTCCCTGCGGCCGGTCCGCGCGCCCTGCGGCTGCCCCGACCGCCCTGTGCCCGCCCCGCGCGGCCTGCCGGCCACCCGCGCATGCTGCCCTCGCCCGCAGTGCATGGCCCTCGCCCGCAGTCGCCCGCAGCTGCCCCGAGCCCGCCGCCCTCGCCCACCCTCGCCCGCAGCCGCCCTCACCCTAGCCCGCACGCGCCCGCACTCGCCCGCAGCCGCGCTGTAGCGCCGAAACCCTAAACCGAAACGTTTTTTAGGGTTTTGGCGCGGGTTCGGCCGAAACAGAAACGTTTCGATTTCGGCCGAAACCGCAAACCATGGATAAAACTAAACGGAATATTCAACGAGTAGGTTACCCGGTTTAATTGGCCCTTGAATGGTTGCTGCTGTAATGCAGTGGCTGGGTGTTCCTGCAACTACAACAAATAGCATCAGTTTCATATCAAACACGAGAAAACCTTAAATGTATTGCCGCATTAATCTAATTACCTTATTAAATTGCGCCATTCCATGGAACCCTTGCAAGGAACCATGTCCAAACTGACGAGGAACATATGGTCCCTACAAAAGACAACAGAAACATTTTTGGTATAAGAAGATCCGTAGAACAATAAAAAAAAAAATAGCTTGATATTGAGGATGAAAGAACCTGCATGAACTGATTGGAAAGGAAAAATTGACTGCCACCGGGGTGTCTTAGATGAGATGAAATATTATCTAATCCCACCATTGGCTGACCATCCCTCTGTAATTTCTATCTCATCAGAGTGACCTATAATCAACCATGTAATGTTTTGAAAAAAAAATGGTAATCCAAATAGCTCCAGGGAAAAAACCAGGCAGGTGCAATTTAAAAAAATATTACGGGCCATTTTTGGCTTTTTGCTTTTCATTGATCTCCACCTCAGTTTGATTCTTCCGGTGAACACTACTCACTTAGTTTCACTATTATCATCATTCAGTCTGCTTATGATTTTTTGCACCATTGGCAGGAGCAGATTTCTCGAGAAATTTGTTCGCAAAATTCTCTCGACTTGCTCCACAAGGTGATCTGATTGGTTTTCCAAGAAAGAATAGGCCTCCAAATCTTTTGCAGCCCTTGCTACTATTTTGTACAGTATTATACACAATGAGTTATAACGCTTTGGAAGAGATGGTTGGGATCATCACCAAGTGCAAACTGAGGACTCTCCCTCATGGATCCAGTCTTTGCATCCTTGCTCCATCTTTTCAATATATAATGTGTTGGGAGCTCTTTAATATTTCTAAAATCAAGCACTTTTTTAAGGCATGACAACATGGAATTCCAACAAACTCAAACTTTCTACAGCTACAAGACATTGTCGCATCAGATGAGTCAAATCTAACACAATGCCCTTTAGCTTTCTCCTTGGCCGTAACCTCGTACTCTGATATTGTACCAATCTCACCACAAGCATAAATTGTACAATTCATAAATAATCCAAATTCCACTCTCAAACTATCGAAAACAGCAGGTGTATAAGCATTTGCAGCTTGCACAACATCCTAAAAGGAGGTGATTCGAGATTACCTTGGCTAGCATGATAATCAGCTTCTCGCTCAGCATGTCTTCGTTCATCCACTAATTTGTCAAACTGCTGAAAAAATTCAAGCAGATCTCTTTCTGAGCCCAAGTATTCTCTTAGCAAAGTACTATAGGTTTCTTTTCTGAGCACATTTCCAATGTCTGCACAAAATGTTTCTCTGCCAAAAGCAAAGGACCATTTATTTCGATCATCATATAGCTTGGTCAGATATTCATTGTTTTTCATATCATACTTATCCAGCATTGATTCCCACGCTGTCAGGGGCTCCTCTTCCTCTTCCAACTCCAAGATACACCTCTCAAGATCATGTGCAAAGGTTTTTGAGACTTGAAAAATTAGATAAGTGCTTCACAGCATCTTGATACACATGCCAGGCACAAAGGCGATGCACTGTGCCTGGCCATACAGCAGCTATTGCATCACTCATTGTTGAGCACTGGTTCATCAAAATCGTCTTTGGATGTTTTCCACCCATTGCTGCTTTAAAGGTTTCAAACAACCACTTGAAAGATTCAATGGTTTCATCATATGGCAATGCTGCAGCAAATATAACAATTTGCTTATGATCATTCACACCAAGAAATAACGCAAATGGCCTGTCATAACCATTTACTTCATATGTAGTGTCAAAACATAGAACATCACCGAAGTAATGATAGTCCTACCAGGAGTTCACATCAGACCAGAAAATATTGGTCAATTCATCATCGAGATCAACTTGCACGGCATAGAACAAGGACGGATTTTCATCTTTCATCTTTTGGAAGTACTGCATCAGTGCCCGAGCATCTCCTTTTTTCATGTCCTTCATACGTTTGGACCTGAGATAATTTTTAATCTGCACGGATTAAGTGGACATTCTGAGGACCATCTGCTGGACTCTTGGCTAATAACCTCTGAATGTGACACTTGGATATCTAATGGAGCTGCAAGCTCATGGTTATGATCTTGCACAAATTCTGTCACGTCATATTTACCAGCAGGGGTGATTTTTATAGTCATTCGAGATGGGCAACCAGTTCTTGTTTCAGTTCGAGGTTTTTTTCCATCACTTACTGGATTGTTTGGACGAAACCCCTCCTTGAACACACATAAGCCCTGGATCTGGTAACATTTCTAGAAGACCTATCCCATCAACCTTTGCAAACACTAAAACCAACACTTCCAGCATATTTAACATAAAACTCATATGCCTTGTCTTCATTTTTGAACACCATGCCCACTTTTGGCTCTCCTCCTGTAGTTGCCACATCTACTGTATTATTATCTGAATCTGCTGTTGTCCCCTCCCCTTGTTTATATCAGGTGCCTGAAACAATTTGTTGAATTCAGAGAACTCAAGAAGAACTGCATTAAAGCATGCATGCTTGGAAAAATAATACCAAGTGATACAATGACCTGATTTCAGGGACTAATCCATAAGAATCTAGGTGACTTCAGGGATTTATACATAATTTTGAAATATTTCAGGGGCTTATAATTAATTAACTGATAAATAAAGTCTGAAAGTATGAAAAGATGAAAATGCAAAATTGCCACCTCGCCCCAGTCAACCAATCAAACTAGGTTACATAAGTTACCAAGTTGACGTGACAATTTTACAGATGATCCACATCCTATTTCTGATGCATTTTAAGACCTGAAGAATGCAATACATAATAATTTAAAGAACATTTTTTTAATTGAGAACCCATGTTCTGAAAAACAAACAACTGAGGTAACAATAGAATGGGAGTCTCCATCTAAAGGTTGTCAGCTGGAAACCAAACATAAGAAAGGTGGTAGCCAATATTTTATCTCAGTTATCTGGGTTCAGAAGCATCATATAAGTTTATCCCAGAGGCAACACACACATACACACACACACACACACAGAGGAAGGCACCTGCATTTCATCCTTACTGAGAAACTTCCCTCCAATGCCTCGCTGCTGCTTTTCTGCCAGAGCTCATCAGGAAGTTAACTACAGCAAATAGGACAGAGTCAACTCATGAATTTAATAACTCCATAGGATATATAGTTTTTAATACATGAGCCAAACGAAACAATTGCCTGGTATATACTTCTCTTTTTTCAAGCAACATTGTCCAGTGTACACTTTTGAATAGTAGTAACAGTACAAGGATGTGAATTTTTCATCCATAAGCTCATAAAAATTTTTATAATTGCAATGAGATGCACAAATCTGGGAACAAGTAGAACAAAAGTTTGAAATTTACCTTTGTGGGCCTTTCTGGAACTTGCCTATTTTTCCTTTTCATCATGTACTTCATAATTATATCCCTCCTCTCTTCATTAGTGTACTTCATCAATAAGTTCATGACAATGTTTATAGTTGCAATGAGATGAATGAATTTAAGAACAAGCATAATAGAAGTTTGAAATTTACCTTCATGGGCCTGTCTGGAATTTGCCTATTACTTCTTTTCATCATGTACTTCATTATTATATTACTCCTTTCTTCATTAGTGTAGGGGTACACTCTTACACCAAGTTCTCTCACCAGTGGAGATGTTTCAGTACTAGCTACTTGTGTTACCTTTCCAGAATCCTTTCCTTTCGTGCCATCACTGCCCCAAAGCATGGTTCCAATAACTGGTGGGGATTCAGTTCGCCCACCATCCACTACCACAGGTCCTGCTTCTTTTGCTGGAGAACTGCTCTCAACCTCTATTGCACCACAATCATCACCAGCTGGAACAGCACTCTCACTTGAGCTGTCAACATCAACTACCTCCATGACATCGCCGTCCTTCATCCTAAACTCATAGGGCTTACCACCTCTACTTTTATAAGGACCTCGCTTGCGCTTTCTAGTGCTTGTAGTTGTATCAGACAGCTTACGGTACATGAGATAATTTCCTCTTCAGCACAAGAACCTCTGCATTATTAGAGCCCCATTGCCTGCTGATCTTCAGTTCGAGCCAGTACGCGGCTTAAACCCATTCTGCTCACTTTAATTATAATAGAAGGTCTTGGCAGCCTCGATGCCTCCACCGAATCAAATTCCATTCCCATGACTGGTGTCGGGAGCACGCCACAACCAGGCTGTTGGGACAGCGTTATTGGGTGTTTGTGTTCCAAAATAAGCTTTGAAACAACCCACTTCCCAGGTTCCCTCCGGATGACCTCCATCATGGCCTTGCAGCAGTCCCCAGCTGGTGACTCTTCAGAAGACGACACCTTAGGTGGCGTGGCACACCAGTAGCACCTGAGTCAGCAGGAGCCAAGGCAGGTGTAGCACCAGCAGCTACTGCATGCTGCATGCCAAGGTAATTGCGCATGATGTAGGCAATGCGGAGAGCGTACTCATTGTAAACCTCTGGCCCAGCCAATGAGCCTTGTGTGAGGGACGGTTCTGTGCCAGGAGGAGGAGCAGGGTTCTCCACTACATTGCCATTCACTTCTGAGGGCTCACCGGTGGAGGTTCCCTTCTCCTTGGCAGAATCATTAATGGACTCCTCAACATTCTCAGAGCTTCTTTTACCATTTTCCTGCTCTACTGTGACAACTTCTTCCTCTTGAGGTTTCTCGTCCTCCCCATTTAAACCCATATCCGTAATTTCTGAAATCAGCACCATGTCCTAAAATTCCTAATTATAATTTCACCAAAAATAAGAAAGTTCCCAGCTTTCCAACGGCATAGTCCAAACTAATCCCTAAATTCAACTCCCTCTTTCTACCGACGAACTAACACAAGCAGCACCACGAAATCTCAAGCTTCCAATCCAATTCCTAATTAGACGAAAACAATAAGCACACCATTAGGCTTTCGAACTAATTCAAAACACCAATACATAAAATTCCATCGTTCATAGAGTGCCCCAATTTCCGGCTAAAAAAATTCTACAGATTGAGGGAAAAAAGGAAATTAAACCAAAAAATGTTCCACATTTTTCAACGGCAGAAGCCAAACACAACAGCAAAACCACAAATACAAAAAAGAACACCATTTCATAGGCTCCAACCTGAATAAAAAACTCAACATTCCTTAGGTTCCCAACTTTCACATAAGCTGGACAAACCAGAGCCCTAGAGATTCGAAACGATGAAGTAATAGAAGCCAAACACCATAACGAGGCTCCCAATTACCCAAAAACATCGAGAAACACCATAAACTTCCCAATTTCCCTGCTTCCACCGAAACCGAACAAACTGGAGCCCTAGAGCCCCAATTCGAGGGAAAAAAGAACCCTATAGATTTGAAAAAACGGAGAGAATCAAAGGAATCCTTACCAGACGGTCAGGATTGGTTTGATTGCTCGGATTTCGCTGCGATTTTGCTGTTCGACGATCCGGGCAGCTGCCCAGAGGCCGAATCGAAGGCGGAAACCGGGAAGGGAGAGGTGGGCGGTGGCCCTGCTGGAGCTGCCAAGTGGCCATTGATGCGGTGGGCCCCAGTTTGTCGCTGGGTGACGGGGGTTTCCTGTGAGTTTCACGTGCCAGTTTGCTGATGGATGTTTTAAGTTTTGTGTGGGATTCCGTGCTGGCGGATCGGATTGATGGGTGAATTACATATTGCTCCCTGGCTAATGGCTTTAGTACTCATTTGTCATTTTGGATTTCAAAATTGATATCTTCCTACTTACATATCACCCCTTAAATTTACAAATAAAATATTTTAACAAAAAATTAGTGAATTTGCTGAAAATTATTTTTTTATTAATATTTGATCATATATAAGTCACAAGTAATGGTTTGGAAAAATCAAATGTATGTGAATTAAAGTCAAGCTCGCCAGCCCAGATAATTGAAGCATGATTTTGAAATCAAATCCCAAGGTAAAATAGAGTCGACGCTAAAAATTAGGGTGTGAACAAACGCAACCAAGATATAAACTCGCTTACATAACAAATCATTACAAGTTCAGTAACTTTAATTATAAACCAACCTGCTATAAAAACCAACTACATTATGAGACCCAACTATGACCAAACTCAAGAGACTCGATTTATTAGCGATGATATACTAACCGATTAATCCATATTTATTTTTGAGGTCAACCTCGATGAATATGAGGTTGATTTGCCTATTGTGGAAAATTTAGCAGGGCGGTTATTCGAAATCATGAGATTTAGATATACTAAATCTCGGAAGGTACTATAAATAGCATCGCAATCAGAGAAATAAGAGGCTAATATCAATTTTTTTCTTGTTCACTATATTTTGAGTGACACCCACTAGCTTAGACATCGGATGGCTATCATCGAAGAGTTTTTAACAATCATCTTTACAGTATATTCTTGTTACAGAATGATAGGAAGATAACCTAATGAATTAAGATCTTAGAGAGCCTTTTTAGACTGAAACCAGTGGTGAATCAAGCTTTATCAATAGTGGTACTTTAATTAAAATTCATTTCGTTGCTTTTTCTCATTAATCTAAGAAATCTCTAATGGTCCACTCATCACGTCTCCTAAAACAATATGACCATTATCATCAAGACATCCTCCTGAGGAGCAAATATTTTTTGTGCCGATAAAATCACATAATTCATCTAACGGGTCAAGCAAACAGACCTAGTCGTCCACTTTGGCAATTCAAATGCCACAATAGCGTCGGCTACCCCCTCTACAGATGGTACCTAAAATACCGTTAGAACCCTCTAACTCAGTAAGTAGGGATGAGTTCCAAGCTCTAACTACTGTCGTCTAATAGATGACCCAATTAGTTGAGGTTCAACCACTAGCCACGTAGAACCTATCAACTCAGCAATTGTAGAATCAAACTCAAATGATGCAGAATTTTAGACTTATTATGCTCAATAGCAAGCTCCCATTCATAATTTAGCTCCAAATTGAGGTTCTATACTAAACCAACAATGTGAGTCACAACATTATATTGCATCGAGCCTTGCATAGCTCAGCGGATATCTTCACCAATTCAATGTGACCTCTCGGCCATGGCTCCTTTGCGATACTAAGGCTCAAGAGAATACAAGAAATACAACTCCACAAATGATTCAGTTGACAAAACCACATACCATACACATACTGACCGAGCTTCAGGTATACCCACACAAGGCACCCAGAGAGAGGTCATGTTATACGCATGCCAAAATTTATCAAGGGCACCGATTTACCCAAACCAAGTGAGATATGATACCCCATTAATCCCCGAGATGGCATATTCTTTGGTACAATCAAAGTTCCAATAACCTCCTTACAATGTATATGATAGTTTGAAGGATCCAATCGATCATATTAGTACTTTTCCAAGCATGAGATTCTATTATGTGTAAAATGTTTCCCATGACATTGTAAGGTCCAACCCAAGCATGATACTCCGAACTTCTAAAATACTCCATCACATATTTTGATGATTTAGCAGATTGGTTCATACAATAGTTTATCTCACTCATACCTCAACGTAAGGATCCCTCCACTTTACTTATGCTGAAGTAAAAAAAGGGTGAAAGCTTAATAGAGTATTTGGCTTGGTTCAATAAAGTTTGACTTGAGATTATGGCGGTGGATAGCTCTATTGTCCTGGCCACCAGCATCAATGGGATTTAGTAAGCTTTAGGCTGCCTATGAGATGTCCCATCGACCACCCGAGAGCCTTCCAGAGTTCATACAATTAGCCTGTGAGCACATGGATATTGAAGAAGTTATCTTGGCCAATAGAGAATTCAAGGGTTCCAGCAAACCAAGGAAAGAGGCTTGAGAAGCCATGATTCTTGAGTTAAAGGGGTAGAGAACCGAGTGAAGAGAACATAGGCCCAAGGAACACATACTAGAGTTCCAAGCCTACATCCCACTAAATCATTCTAGATTCAAGGTTCTTTGTTAGATTACAACATAGCATCACTTTGTTAGATTAAAATAAAATTTGAAGCCAAAAGAAGGAAGAGCTCAACATGAGGGCTAAGTTTCATGTTAGTTATACAAGCAACGAGTAGACCGTGTTCTTCCAAACAAGCCTCATCAGACTATGCAAGGGCGAACCTAACCTCCTTTAACTCTTCGGCCTAGGATACTAGAGTCAGTAGATTTTGGGAGAGATTTTAGGATCAACTCTATGAAAAAAAAAGATTGCCCCACTCGCAAAGGAGGTCCGAGTTAACCTTGGACCTCCCTCCTATGGGTTTTATTATCCTCTTCCGACCCCCACAAGTCTAACTCAATCATGTTTGAGAAGCTGAATATACTAACCAATTGCTTAAAATTTTTCTCTCGGAGAATAGACTCAAAAATTTAAATCCTCGCTTCGAAAACACTAAACAAAATACTTGCACTAGGATCATTAAAAACATAATAAAGAAAAATTAATATGAAAATTTACTTAAAGACAACAATAGGATGGTTGCATTTTTTGAAGGGCACACCCCCGCAAATCTAGAGGTGTCACCCACAGAGGAAGGAATGGTGGTAGGTGCAGTAGTCTTCGATGTAGACGGGATGGAGGTCGGATGAGCAGTGGCTCCCCATACCTCCTTTGACACTTGCATGAAACTTGGGCCCCCGATAGACGATGCTGAGGTGGTGTGGGAGGTCAAGGACTTCTTCGAGGTAGGGGCCGCTTGTCCTAGAATGCTATTTTTCTCGATGAGGGAGGATCTCTTTTCAGAACTTGATGGAGCAAAAGAGGACACTATGGATGAGCAAACTCTACGGTAGAGGATGAAGAGGCTAAGGGAGAAAGACGAAGACTAAAGCCAAGCTCGCTAGCTAAGGTAACTGAAGGACGGTCTCCGAACCGAACCCTCAAGGTAAAAAAGAGCCAAGCTTAAAGATCAAGGTGGGAACGAATGTAATTGAGGTATAGACTCACCTATACACTGAATTATTATAAGTTTGGTAATTTCAATTACAGATGAACTTGTGACAAAGACTAACGATATTATGAGGCCTGATTCTAATCGAACTCACGAGCCTTGATCTATTAGTGTCGATATACCAACCGATTAATCCGCATTCATTTTCAAGGTCAACCCCCGATGAATACGAGATTGATTTGTCTATTGTGAAAAATCCCGAGGGACGATTACCCAAAATCACGAAATTTAGATATGCCAAATTTCCGGAGGTATTATAAATAGCATTACAACTAGAAAGATAAGGGGCTAATGTCATTTTTTTCCTGTCCACTATATTTTGAGTAATATTTACTGACTTAGACATCGGAGTGATTATTACCAGAGAGCCTCGATGGTTATTTTCATGGTATTTTCTTGTTGCAAAATGATGAAAAGATAGTCTAGCAATCAACATCTCAGGGGGTTTCTCAGACCGAAGCAAGTGGGGAACCGAACTTCATTAATAATATTAAATAAAAATTATTTCAATTACAAATAACTACTTTTAATCAATATTATTTTTTGATATTTAATTTAATATTAAAAGATCATTATTTGCAAATTCTTTAAACTTAAATATAATAATTTATCTTTTTTAATCTCTTTGCTCCTCTTTTAGGATATGAAAAATCAAATGTTCAAATATTATCTTTATTTTAATTTCGCTAGTTGATAATAAGAAATAATATTTAAATATTCAAAATTTTAATGTTTTGTGAGAGAAAAAATTGGAGAAAATATATTTTTACACTTAAAATTAAAGAGTTAAAAAATAATAAATTTTTATATTAAATTAAATATAAAAAATAAATAAAGAAATATTGATTAGAAAATGGCCGTTTAAAAAATTTTATAATAATAGAAGTATTTTTTAATATAAATAGCGAAGTGATTTTTTGTAAACTTATAGTAATACAATATATTTACTATCTCATTGATCGTACGCCCTTCTAACTGCCCCAAATAAAACGAAAACAAGTAAAATCCCGCCAAATAAGATGAAACTGGGAAATTAGCACTACCGATGGTCTAATTTTTACAACATGAATTTGGTCGCTTATAATGGTCACAACATGAAAATGATTTCAGAACATTCAAATACATTCTGATTTCACATGAAAGCAAAAAAAACAAAAAAAACAAAAAAAACAAAAAAAAAAAAACAGATACGATGCTATTGTCCATGCATTTCTGTTCGTGTTTTGTATGCTTAAAGTTTAGCATCAGTAAAAATAGATCTGCAAACCCTAACACCAAATATACAGCAAATTGTATGATGATTTAGCTTCAGAAAAATTACTTGAATATAATAACACGAGGATGACAAAGACAGATGCAAACTTCCAGAATACAAAACAAGATTTCCCTCTGCAGCTCCTTCCCCCTGTTTCCATCTGCCACAATCAGAGGCAATTTAATTAGCAGCTTAAGGAAATGTTAAATTTCCACATTTAAGACGAATTGCTGCAAATTTATTTTTGAATCCAATGCCTGACATTTGCGTGTCAAATCATGGAAAAAACCAAAACCATGAAATTTACATGACTGCTATTGTCGAATATTTATTACTCCTCACATTGCAAATGTCAATTTTTGTATTGCTTAGTATGGTTATATAACTTCAATTTTCCAATCGAATTCATAGGAAAATTTTACTTGAGGTTATATTTGCAAAATAGAAGGGTATGCTGCATATATATATATATATATATAAAAGAAAGCCCCTTTTTCGGGTACTCGGGCCAGGCGGGCCCGTTCGGGCCTAAACAACAAATGAAATACAATCAACCCGCCATCGAGATAAAAAAAGGGCACCTCACCTCCGCTTCCACCTCGCTCACACATCCTTGGCGACGAGCTCGCCAGTGACGAATTCCCTATACGCCGCCACCGGCCAGATGAACCCTCGGAAGATCAACCTCGAGGCAAGCGGCACATCGATGATGATCTCCTTCATGGTGGGCTTCTTATCGCCCCTAATGGCGATCAAGTAGCTCCGGCCGACCCACCCGATCCACCCGGCGATGTACAGGAACAACAGCCCAGGCGTGATGAACTCGCCCCAGTGGCGCTGGTCGCCGGATACGATGAGGTGGGGGAGGCCGTCCGAGCCGCAGAGGAGGCCAAACTTGCGGTAGTTCTCGAACCGCTTCTTGGTCTTCTCCATGGTGGCCTTGATGGCAAGGGCGGGTGCAGAATCAGGAGCGTAGAGCTTGAGGGAGGAGTCGAGCTTCTTGAGCGCTTGCTTCTCGCGCTTGGTGAAGGCCTTGGATTCCTTGCAGGGGGTCAGACCGGCGATGTCGGCGCTGGCGGGCGGTGGGGCGGCGGCGGAGGAGAGGAGGAGAGAGGAGAGGGCGAGGGAGGCGGAGAAGGTTTTCAGGAAGGAGGATGGATCTGGGGATTGTTGGGGTTGGGGTTGGGATTGGGAGGAGCAGGAGATGGGAAGGAGGAGCTTGGGCTTAAGGAGAGAGGGCGATTTGGGGTTGGTGGGGAGGATGGGGGTGGAGAGGGTGGAAGTGAAGGTCGCCATGGATTGGATCTAAGATCTCTTCTTGTTCCGATTTGGGATCTCGGGTTTGGGATGAGGAGGACGAAAAGGAGTAAAGAGGAGGTGGGGGATAAGGGAGAGGATAAGGTGGAGGAGGGAGAGGTGAGGTGGGAGAATGTGATTGGGCGGGGGCGTATGGTTTTGTGGTGGTCTGGGGATGGAAGATATTCTTTGGGGCGGCCTCGTGGCTGAGGTGAGCCATGATCTGGTCATCTACTTTGCCTTTATTTGTAGTTGGGATTTTTTACTGAGTGGGGAGTTCTATTATTACCAACTAATTATCAGACTTAAGTTTACTCATCCAAATAAATTTAAACTTTTTTTACTTCCAAACTTACATCCAAAGACAACTATAAAAATATATGTATATATATATAATTAAAATTTTATTATTACTTGCTACTCTGCTCATTAGCTAATCGTATTTTTCATATTTTTCAAGTGAAATTAATCTAATTTTCATGCAATCATGACCTCCCAAATGGCCTTGTCCAAAACCAAACCAACGCATGATAATGAAATCGATCGCCGACTGAGAACCAAGCACATTTCTACACTACAAGCAGTTGGTTTTCTTGTGACAATAGGGCTGTTTATACAACATGCGCGACTCGGAAAGCCAAAAGTGGTGTTCTACACCATCCCTTCTTCTAGTACAGCTTTTGAACTGTGATCAGAATCCTGAGAACAAACTACAGCACGAGATGAGCACGAGACCACCGTGTGCAATAACATCCAACAGCACCTGCGGGTTCAGGATATTGGCACGGAGGGATCTAAAGACCAAAGAGCAAGAAGACTAGCAGCAATCGCGTCAAGATTCTAGGAGCCTATGACATACCATAAGCACCTCCTTGAAAGTTATGCAATGAAACAAAAGAAATCAAAGGTGTATTCGGTAATGAACTGAAATTAAGACTAAAGTTAAAAAAAAAAAAACAATTAAATTATTTTTTAATATTTAATTGCTAATCAGATTATTTTTTAATAATTTATTTTATTAAAATTAACTTTACAATAATTTGATATTATCAAATTTAATTAATTTTTTTATAATAATCCAACTTTTTAGCAAACTACAATAATTAATTTTAATTTTTTAATAAAAAATAATTAAATTTTTAGTTAATTGTTTTTTTAATATTTGGATATTAGCCAGATTAGGATTAAGGCCTAGTCCATTATCAAACGAGGCCCAAGTGGCCAAGCATAAAGAACAGGAGTTAATTTGCGAGCAAATGAGAATTAAGGATATAATTAGGAGAGGAATAACATCATGATGAGTTAATAGAAACCACCGTCCCAGCAACATTGTAATCTAAGGCAGGGAGCGATTTAGCAAGCCCTGAAAAGACATGTACAGATCCTTGTTATCCGCACCAAATATCTCTTCTGCCTTTCTCAAAGTTTCCTGCATGCCAAGAGGCATTAGGGATCACAATCAACAAATAAGAGACTAACACGGTGCACCATAATCCAGAAGGAAAGAGTGCTTACTTCCCTTGTTTGTCTGTGAGCATTGAGCTCCTTAATGTTGGCCAAAAATGTTCCAAACTGTTCACACGAGAGACGGCTCCTGAAACACGCTCGCATTGTAACAGTTAAAGATCAATATTTACAAGTGGATACAGAACAACATTGCACAAGGAAACAAACCTAGCTTGACGGAAGAACTCCTTTCCATCTATTCGAGGAGTTCGCCCTAAAACCACGCGAGCAATGAACAACAACCATCATTATTCAGCAATGTGAATTGGAAAGTGAACTCCGCATATGACATTTGGCTGGTGGATATGGACCTGGTAAAAGTCCACGAGGTGGAGAATTAGCTGCCGAGGACCTCTCACGTGCTGGATACCAGGGGGTCATTGCAGTGTGCGCTTCATATCTAGCCCTTGCCGGTGATGTGGCACCTGATGTTAGTTTTGGTGAACTAGCAGTAGAATAAGATCTGGGAGAAGCACCAGTAGATTGTACTTTCTGTGTAACAGTAGGGGTCAGCCGAGGAGTAATAAATGGACTGACAGAGGATTTCTGTGATGCAAGCCTTGATGCTGCAATTATAAAGATTGGCTAGGGATTCGTCCCGACACTCAGAATGCCAATAGAGAAGTGCAAAGAGAAGATGTATACCTTCTTGAACTGCGCTTCTCAAATCAGTTGAACCGTTGACCACATTTGATGCAGCATGATCAATAGATCCTTCATCTTCAATACAGAGGGAGAAACGAGGACAAGGTTTTCAAGATTTTGGAGAATATAGGTCAAAAAGAGGCATTTTAAGCATGCTACATCATACCTTTTGTAGCGGGGTCTTTTGAAATTGGCTGATCATATGTCTGTATAAAAACTGTTTCTGGTTGCTATGAAGACATGCAAGAACAAAAGAATGGAAAGCAAGAGGCATAAAACAGTTTCTTTGTTGGAGACAGTCATCACTGTAATTGCAATAAGGAGCTGAAGAAACATGAGGAATATAACCATTATTTCTTCCAACTCCTACTAGTTCGTTAACTTACTGATTGGTTATCTTCGCTTAATGACTGCATCAAATGTCTCTTAAATGTCTCCAACTGTTAGAAAAACAATACTTCTATCCTTTAATGGATGAGAAATGAGAAAAGATGTCATATAACACCACTATACACAAGAAATAAAATAGTTTAGTATTGAAAATGTCCACATAAAGCTGACTAGATCACCTCCAGGTCAGGTTCAAAGACAAAACAGGCACAACCTTTGCACGCAGAGAAAGTTTACAATCAATTCAGAACAAGTTCAGGATCAGGCCCCTTTCTGAAATTAAGAGCAACATATTTTTGTTTAGTGGTGACCTATTGCAAAATTGTTGTATGTCTCTAGTTTGTGGGGACACATGTGATCCCGATGGTCCTTTCATGCTCTCATACGCTTCTAACAGAAGATTTCAGAACCCTGATCCCAAGAATATGTATGCAAAAAATGGTGTTCCCTAAGGGCATGTATGCAGGCACAGTTCTTATAAGAGTATGCACACAAATATCAAATTTTGCAAAAGGGTGTATATACAAAACTTTCATTTATGGTTTCATTATTTTCAATGCACAAAGCAAAATTACTGCAATGCAAACTTTCTGGAAACAATACAAGAATAAGGCATGAAGTGGTTCTTGCAGCAAAATAATCAACTAGCCAACTACATTAAATGAAGAAAAATTAAACATGACAATAACCCAACATTCTTCGACATACAGTGACATTATGCAGAATTATGCCTTCTTTACAGTAACAGCTGAGACATGGATACTTAAACATTTGTAACATCATTATAAGGAGTCTTTCCTAACTTATCCATATCATACTTCTCCATAGATTTTCAAGATAGCAAACTACCACCGAAAAATAAAATGCTAACTGAAACTATAGCATCTTTAGGCACAAATGCTGATAATTGTGTTAAGAATGAAAACAGAGTTGCCGAGGACGTAGAATCACCCATCATGCTACAACCAGTTGATTCCTGTAACACACAAACATGGCATGAACCCAGAAAATACCAATACCTCTATAAAAAATTCCAACAACATTGCATACTTGTGCCTTCATTATAACAACAGTGGGACACAGGCATTACAAACATTTGTAACATCATTATAAGGATACACAAGGTAATCTTCTGATGCATTGTACATCAAGCACCCTTTTTTCCATTTTCAGCTCTCAAGTATATGCATCAATGTTTCTGTTCTTCCTATATTTTAGCAATCCCCATATCAAATAAAACTCCAAATGAATAGAATCTTTAGGCAAATCCAGATTAATGCATAAAGAATGTGAGGTCAGATCACAAGCAAAAGAAATAGCAGAGAGGAAATTAATTTACTTACCAAACAGCATATGGGTTACAAGACAATTCATCCTTTCACCCTAGCCAAATACCAGTTCGATATCATACTGGATTTTATGGAAAAAGGGCAAACAACTAAACATCTGGCTCTTTGGTCTGGTAAGATTACTTAATTAAACAGACATCCTAAAAAACAAGAACAATGCCAAACTTTTTGGCGATTTGGTACAAGGTAAGGGAACAAAAATGAAGTATATAGAATACTTTCCGGCAAATTTCTTGAATCCCAGCATAGTTCCCCTTGAGTTTTTCTTGAAAATTTAAAAAAATTAGCTACTCAACCCAACATCCAAGCCATTTTCCAATAGATACAAGAAGAAACTAGTCAATTACATGCAACAAGCACAACAAAAATGTGAAGTGAAGGTTTAGTAAATGAAAACAATCATCCGCACCTTCACCAAATCACGGGCCAATTTCTTCGATGTCAGAAGCACCGAATCCCGCTCCTTGGCCAGCTTAATCTTCAAAAAGAAAAAAAAAATCATCAAACACCATCCAAAATGTAACAAAATCGATAGAAAAAAACGACGGACATTCTCCTCTAGAGCTCCACGGAGCCGGGCGTCGGCGTCCCGGAACGCGCGCTCGAGGTGGGCGAGGCGGTCCTCGAGGTCAGCGACGGCGCGGTCCTTGTCGGCGACCTTCTGCCTCAGCGTTCCATTCTCGGACTCAAGCTGCGAGACCCGGGACGCGATCGCCATGGATGTGATCTTCCGCGCGAGGTCGAGCTGCTCGTACGGGTCCGTTGGGATCACCGCGAGAATCTCGTCCGGGAGGTGGAAGTCTCCCGCCCCGCAGCCGCCGCCGCTGCCAGTCTGGGCCATCGCCGGAGGTCGGAGATCCGAAAAGGATTTTGCGGAGCAAACAGAGAAGAAGGATTTGATTTGTTTTCAGGACCAAGGCCAAGGAGTGCGGGGGCAAGTAGGGAATGTTAAACGTGGCATGGGAGTAGAATGGGAATTTCAAAACGTTTTTGAAATGGTTTGGCTCTCTTTTTATTCTTGATTCCAGCGGTTATGACGGGCCGGTCTGGCCCGAAAGTTTTTGGCCTGGTTTTTGTTTTGAAGTTGTTTCTTTTTGTCTTTTTTATTTTAATTTTATCTTTTTTGCGTTTTTTACATTTTTCGTTTTTTTTTGGCAATATTTCAAATTTTGTTTTGGATATCGCTCCAATGCATCAGACACCAAAACACGGTTGCAGGCAATTATAAAAAGAATTAAAAATTATGAAAAGTTCTGAATTTCTTTATGAAGTTACATATTATGTTTTACTAAGTATTTCTTTTTCAGGGATGTCTAGCGAATATTTAATTATTTTAAAAATACTATAATTCAACTTTATCATCATGAGATTGTTTTTGAAGTAACATCGTGCTTGTCCGAATAACTTATTGTCGTGTTCGTAAATAAATCAAAATCAATCGGCTTTCGATAATGTGATTATTTATAAATAAATTCTTTCAAATAAAATTTTTTTATCTTTTTGTATAAAATATTTTCAGAATAAAGGAGAATATACCAGCTACATAGTTGGACTTTTTTTGGAATTTTTAGCAAAAAATAAGTTGCCTTAGGGTGGACTTATCAAAAATACCTATTTTATTACTATTAATAAAAAATTATTTATATTATATTATAAATTCATAAAATCAAATTATGATGGTTATCAAAATAAAAAATAAATAAAAATAAGATGAGCAATTTTTTATAATATTCAATAGCCAATTGTTTATAAAAGATTGAGATGATACGAGTAATTTTTTATATTAATTTAATAATTATTTAAATAAAAATTAAATAAAGATATTTTTATTTTTTATATTAATTTAATCAATAAAATTGAATTAAAATAAAAAATTTAAATATTTTTAATTAATATAATATTTTTATAAATTTTATAATATAAGACGAATAATTTTTTTAATAATTAAAAAATATCATTACTCATAAATTTGTTATAAAAATGGTAATTTTTTGCTAATTTTTTTTATAGCTCTTTAATATAATTTTTTTATCATTCTCCAACAAAAAAAAAATTACACTATTCCTCACCTTCGAGATCCCGGCGAGGGTGCGTAGGGACATGGCCTCGGACGTCGTCGGAGGCACCGGTGTTGCCGGGAATCCGGCGGCGAGGTGCGGCGGAGGCATCGCTCTCGATGTGTTCGACATAACGCCGCTCAAGATCACCGTGTGCCAGTCACAACCGCCTCGGCCTTCCAGTCCGTCCACGTCTTCGCTGGCCGACAACTTCGTCCCATTTCCCTTCCAGTCCGTCTCCCACCACAACCGCCTCTGCCTCTTCCTCATTTCCCTCACCAGGGTCCGATCTCCTCCTTTTCGTTGATTTATGCGGGTTGTTTTTTGTGTTTTCCTTGGCTTGCTTCTTATGCGCTTATCTGCATTTTTCATCTTTCTTGGTGCATTACTATTACTTTCCAAAGTTTGTAGAGATGCATGGGGGAAGGGGAAATTCAACTACAATGGACCCAAAAATGCAACATTAGTAGAATCTTTTTGGTTTTCTACTATGAGTAGGTTGATTGTTTTTAGGAGGTTGGAGACATTGGTCATGATCTTACATTAAAGTGTAAAAATCCAATTTTGATCTTTATGGGCGCAAGCATTCAGTCCTGATCAAAACTTGGGGTTAATTTCTTTATCTTTCTTGTGTGACACAACATAAAACACTTCTTATTGTGTTTTCCTTTGCACATTTCTCATTACTTTGAATCTTAGTTGCAATGAGGATAGGGTAAATTGCACTATTACTAGGCCACAAGATCAAAATTTTAATCCTCACCTTGTCACCTGTTATTCATGTTATTCCTGACACTGCTTAACTTGATATCCTATTTTATTTTGCTCAAACATGCTTTTTTTAAAGTGACCAATTTCCTTATTGTTTTGCTCTACTTAGCTTATCACTTGTCACTAGCCCTAACAGATACTTGGGTTTTATAGGCTTGTCACTTGTCACTAGCCCTAACAGATACTTGGGTTTTATAGGCTTGCGACGATTTCATAGAGCCTCCTCTGGAAGAACTTCTAAATCAGCTAAAGCCAGTTGGTGGTTTAGTTGATGATTGGTTAAATGTGTTGAGTTTTAGATGTCTTGAACTCTAATTAAAGTTTGAGTTAAAATAGGAATCCAAAGTTGGATTTAGATTTATATTATTAAGAGTTGTAATTGTGTAAAACTCAGACCCAATAAGAGTTTATAAATATATTATAATATATAGGGCTTATGTGTGGCGTAGTATAGAGGTTGAACTAGAAAGAAATAGAGAGAGAGGAATAGAGAGAATAAAGAGAAGAGAAATAGAGAGAGTGTTGACTCTCGTGTGTGGGTCTTTTTAGTGCTTCTCGGTAGTCTCTCGTGGTGGTTCCTCGTGGTACTCTCTTAGAGATTCTCTCTGAAGGTGGAGGCGTTGCCGAGGCTTGGAGAAAGAGTTTAGTTGAGTAAGAAAGAGTGAAGTCTTTCTTGTAAATTCTTGTAAAAGCCTTTATCTATTGATAGTGGATCTCCCGTTGTCTTATCTTGTTATTTTCTTTTATCTTGTATTACTTCTCGTTTCTTGTGTTGTTTGAGAACAAGCTGATCCGTGAAACTTCCGCTGCGAATCCCAACAATTGGCATCAGAGCTTAGAAGCAAACAACCAAAATGGCAAAGTCCTTACTTGAGATGAAGAAGTTTGACGGCAAGATAAATTTTGCCTTATGGCAAAAGAAGATGAAAACGGTTCTTACTTTTCAAGGTCTACAAAAGACGTTAGAGGGAAAAGAAAAAAAACCGGTCAAGATAAGCAATGAAGATTGGGAGGAGATATATCAAAAGACATTGAATTTAATTATTCTAAGCCTGACTGATAAGGTTTTGTACAATGTCATTGACAAAGAGACGACGATGGACATCTGGACAAAACTCGAGAAGTTGTACATGTCAAAAAGCCTCACGAACAAGTTCTATCTGAAACAACAGTTGTACGGACTGCGTATGAGCGAAGGTACAACTATATTACATCACCTAAATGCTTTCAATAAGATTATTAATGATTTACTGAAAGTTGATGTGAAGTTTGAAGAGGACGATAAGGCGCTGATTCTCTTGATGTCTCTTCCTGCTTCGTACGATCATATTGTGACCACAATTCTTTATGGTAAAGAAACTCTCAAGATAGAAGATGTGACAACTAGTCTCCTTCTAATGAGAGAAGAAGAAACTCCAACATTGATATGGAGTTTGGTGAAGGATTGGTGGCTCACGAAAGAGGAAGATTAAGAGAGCGTGGAGAAGGTAAACAACGGTCCAAATTAAAATTGAAGGCGAAAGTACAATGCTATTCATGTAAGAAGTATGACCATATTAGACGGTATTGCCCTGAACGTGGGAAGATAGAGTTCTCCAATATGACGACGGCAATAGCGGATGATACTTCTGATAATAGTGCGGATGGAGATGTTCTTACAGTATCCGCAGAAATCGACACTTCTGGTAAATGAGTTTTAGATTCTGGTAGTTCTTATCATATTTGCTCCAGGAAGGATTGGTTTACTTCTTATGAGCAGAATAAGAAGAAAAGTACTGTTTGGTTGGGCGATAATTCAACCTGTAAGATTGCCGGTGTGGGAACAGTCAAAATCCAGATGTTTAATGAAGCGATTCGAACTCGTACTGGGGTGAGGCATGTCCCCAAGATGCAAAGGAATTTAATTTCACTTGGTGTACTGGACTCAAAAGGTTGTAATTATTCAGCAAGAGATAGAATCATGAAGGTGACACGTGGTATTAGAATCCTGATGAAAGGTGAGAAGTGTGGCAATGTTTATCGATTAATAGGGAACACCATTGCAGGTGGAGTTCCGATGGCTACAGTAGTGAAGAGGAAGCACGATACTCGGAGTAATTTGATGTCTCCTCAAATTACTTTTACTACAACAGTAGATACAGGTCATCCAAAAAGCTTCCAAAAGCACAAAACTGTAGACATGAAAAGCAAATTCAAGGTTGGCTCGAGTTTGCGTCTTGCAATTATCTGAATAAGCTAGTAGCCCAGGGGCAGGAGCTGGATGAGAGATGACGTCTGAAGATTCATGATGATGGCACGCCGGAGTTCAAGCCAAGGTGGAGATTGTTGAGTTTTAGATGTCTTGAACTCTAATTAGAGTTTGAGTTAAAATAGGAATCCAAAGTTGGATTTAGATTTATATTATTAGGAGTTGTAATTGTGTAAAACTCAGACCCAATAAGAGTTTATAAATATACTATAATATATAGGGCTTATGTGTGACGTAGTATAGAGGTTGAATTAGAAAGAAATAGAGAGAGAGGAATAGAGAGAATAGAGAGAAGAGAAAGAGAGAGTGTGTTGGCTCTCGTGTGTGGGTCTTTCTAGTGCTTCTCGGTGGTCTCTCGTGGTGGTTCCTCGTGGTACTCTTTTGGAGATTCTCTCTGAAAGTGGAGGCGTTGCCGAGACTTGGAGAAAGAGTTTAGTTGAGTAAAAAAGAGTGAAGTCTTTCTTGTAAATTTTTGTAAAAGCCTTTATCTATTGATAGTGGATCTCCCGTTGTCTTATCTTGTTATTTTCTTTTATCTTGTATTACTTCTCGTTTCTTGTGTTATTTGAGAATAAGGTGATCCGTGAAACTTCCGCTGCGAATCCCAACATAAGTGAACATCTAATCAGTAGTCTTGCAGCACTATCTTCACCAGATGATTTGTTTAACTTTTTTGACAAACTACAAGGTGAAGTGACACGTATTGAACATGTTTAGTGAATTTTTGCATATCAATTTTGAAGACTTGTTTCAGATTACCCAGTGTGGAATTATTGATTAGGTGTGATGGCATCCCCCGAAGGTGCAAATGTGGAGGATAATAAAATCTTTTAGGATCCAAATAGCCATTTGGGAATGTTTCTACGATGTTGTATTTTTGCCTTTAATCTAGTTTCATTTGAGGTATCGCTGCTGTGCATTCAAAGCCATTCTAATTTGTCTTCTAAATTTAGTGTCCCAAGACAAATGTGTGTACTACACCTTCATGCATATCAGTTCATAGCTTTGAGGAAGAAATTTGGGACTCAAAAGTGTTACCTTCTAAAGTTCAATGGTATGTTGTTTATGTTTGTAGAGTAGGCAAACTATCTCAATTCATGTTTTTCAACATAAGTAAATAGATAAATGTCTAAAAGCCAAAGTATTGAGGTAACATTTGGAAGCATGGAGCTTTGTATATAATACACATCCTCTTTTGTGCTGGCTTTCACTTAATTCAATGGACTTTTGGCCTTATTTTAACTTCCATCCTGTGCATGCAAGTCTTATTTGTTCAGTGCTTTGATGTCAATGCTACCTTCTATTTGATGAGTGTCATTTTTCTCATTAGTTCTTTTGAAAGTAGAAGGGTTTTTGATATTGATTCTTGTTGGGAAATACATACAGGGAGTCTTGCCATCTTTTAACTAGTATAGGGGCATACTGCAACCTATGTGACTCCACATATGAGTTACCTGAGGAAGATGATTATGAAGACAAACCAGAGTTTCAAGATTTTCTGGGTGAAGCTGATATGGACCTTGAAACATTGCTTTGTCAAAAATACAGGTACCAAGGCGAAGCTGAAACACATGGGGAAAGCTCAGTGCTGCATCAATTCCCGCGCAGGTCGATGTATGGTTTCAGTGAAGGTACTCTCTTTGTTTACTCTTGGATGCATTGACAATGTCTAATTATGCTTTTGTTTGCACCTAACTGTATCCAATTTTTAAGCATTCACTGGTTTGGCAATCAAAACTATGTATATGGGAAAAATATGGAAGTTAAGACCTATCATTTTGAACATTGACAAATGAATATGAGTTGATATGGTATCTGATATGCCTCTGATTAAGTTTGCTTGCAATCAGAATCAGTCTTGGTTGCTAACATTTGTTTTTCTTTATTGTGAGTAAACCTGTTTGGAATGGCTAAATGGAAGAAGGAAGCCTTCTGAGAAACTACAAATAGGGTTTGCTTTATGTTTCTTTTTACTATTACCAGTATTTTATAATCAGATTTTGAGAATGGAAACTTTTGTGTAACCAAAAAAGAGAGAGAGAAAAGGTGATTGTGACAATTCTTATGCTTTTAATTCTCAGCTTATGTATTCTTACGTGATAAGAAAAAGGCAAAACCCAAAGCTAGGGAATTTTTTTGTGCTTTAAGATGATGATAAAGGAAAAAAATTGCAATCTTAGTATATTTAAATCCTACTTTATCTAAAGTGGATGACTGTTAAAAATAAAGTTAGATGAAAATTAGGTTTAAGAGAAACATAATTTAACCACCTAAGCGTCTACCAAAAAAACAAAACAAAACAAAACAAAACAAAAAATCAACCAGCTAAGCTTACTGTGGATGTCTTATTCAAATTCACATGGCTGCCAACTTCTGAACCTAAGTTCTGTGATTTAAATTGGCTAACTATCCGATAAATTTCACAATGTTTTCTATCGTGGGGAGTGTTTTTATTTTTTAAATCTTGGGGAATGTAACTCCAATTGTATGTGTGAAATAGATTTCACCTATTAAGGAATTGGCAGTTTGAAAAGTATCTGCATCATCCACATTTTCATTCATATTCTCACCTTAGATGTGTGTTCACATTGAAGCATAATTATTCCTGTAACAAGGTGTATGTCCATGTAAAATGTACAGATAGCCCAGTTCCTGTTATCAAATTCAAAAGCAGGAATGATGATGCTCACACCACTGAGATTGTTCCCATGCAAGAAAATACATTGAGAAATGACAATAATCAGGGCTTTTTTATGCTCAAAATATCAGATAGAAGGATATCTGAATATGCAAGCTCATTTTCTTGAGACGTAAGTTACTGATGTTCTTTGTGTTTGGTAACCCAAATTATGCCTTGGGATTTATTGTGGAATATGCTCTGTCACAGGGATGCTAGCCTAATTCCCTTTAATTTGTCCAATGCAATATTAAAGCAGCTCAGCAAGCTTGCCCCGGAGCTACATCGCATAAGTTGTAGAGTTTGAATTCAGGAGTTCAGATGTCATGTCAAGTTTCTGCTTAGCAGTTATCAGCAAAATATAATGCAGCTAATTCCTTTTCTATAACTTTATCCTTGTTACCTTTTTATGAAATTTATCTTTGGTTCTTGCAATAGGTAAAATACTTGCAATACCTAAATGGTCTTCATCACAATGATTATCTCATTGCTATGGATAGTCTCCACTGCTATTTTGATTCTAGGTGGCAATCAATCCTTTCCAATTGATTTATCGTTCGACGCACTTAAGATGTTCTTAGAAGCTTATATATAGGACCAAACAACATTTACTTGATCTTGATTTTATATATAGTTCTTGTGCATAATTAGTCATGATTTACTGAAGGAACCTGTTATTTTTGGTTATGATACTTCTCTGAATCATGGGAGACCTCTGTATTCGTGTAATTGCAACATCAAATATTTACACTTTGATCTTATCAATGACAACAGAGATGACATTATCTTGGCTTAGAACTGTGTATTAATACATGGTTAGCTTTCAGTGGTAGGCAAACTATGTTGCACTTGCACATAAGGTGCTCACCTAGCATTGATATCTTAACATTTTCTTCTTGTTTTTTTTTTCTTTTTTTTGAGAAACCTGGTATTACCATTGATAACATGGTGGCATCGCCACCACATGAAATACATAACTTGCTAACTGGTCTATATCCAGTAGCCAAAACAAAACCAAAATTAGCCTCATCTCATACAGAAGTTTTATACAAACACAATTCGAGGCTACAAACAGTCCACAAATCAAAATAGCTATTTTAGGTCCATCATAGCTAGCTCATGCACCAGTCCCTCCTCACGTTGGTCACTCCACCCATGGCTTTTTGCTCAGTCTACCTCTTGTACACTGCAACACATCAATATTATCAATGTGCTTAAGAGTCCTATACTTGTCTGTGATAATTTGGTCGTGCAACCATGAGGAAACAATGTGATGCAGGTTAGTAAAAGTGTGTGAGCAGGTCCTTTGCTTTCCTTGAAAGATCCCAGGGCCTGTTTGGTTCAAGATCATCGCGACTTACTAGTTGAGCTTTGGAACTAGAATGAACTTGATGATGCTATTATAAAACGCGATTATCATGTTTGCTAGTCACGAACCAAACAGGCCCAACGGTTTTTCTCAAGCCAAAGTACCCAGCTGACCACTAGGCTCGGCAGGTCTGCACCAACAACTTTTATCGGAGGAGGTTTGCCTCCAGATTTTCCAGGTTTTTTGTCATGGACACAGGCCTCCCTTTTACTTGGATCCAAGCAAGTGCCTGGGCTGAGATCTCAGCTGCACATTCACACTGGAATAGGATGTGTGAAGCAGTCTCCTCTTCTTCTTGGCAAAAGAGGCACGGATGCCGCTGTCCTAGCCAACCCTTTTTTTAGCAGATTTGCCATTATGAGGTTTCTATCCAGGAAGACAAGCCAGCCATCAATTTCTTAACACTGATATACTTTTTTGCCAACTATAATTTAAACTTGGAAGGCACGCTTCTCACGGATATCTATTTGTAAGGTAAAGCAGACCTGTGATTATCATCATTATGGGTGCGTAGAGACTCGATCTGTGAATTAATTCCATCCTCCTTTTAGTTCTCATTATTACACTAGTGTACACCATACGTGAATGGAACATAGGTGCTCACCTGTGGAGTCAAATACTTGTATTCTTGTTTCAAACACTAGGGATACATGTTCAGTTCTCTTTAATTCTTTTCTGTTACTGACTGCATGAGTTGTTCCCTGCTGGTTATCTTTGTTCTATATGGGTCTAATGAATCAAGTAGAAAGCAGGAAATTTTTGGTAAATTTATGAATCTGACATCAGTCATGCATGCAAAAAGTGTTCATTGAGCTAGCAAATCAGCTGATAACTGTATCATTTATTTTGTCATTATCACTTAGTATCTGTATATGACACTTATTTGTCACTTCATTTTAACTCAGTTATTTCAGTTGAAAACATTGGCACAGGGCAGGTTTATGGTTATTCATTATCTTCATTATCTAACACGTTTCGACCAAAGACTTATTTGTCCTCAATTGAATTTATTAAGTGCAGGGATTGAGGGGCTTTTTGGCCGTTCATCTTCCTCACAGCCTGATATTGATGCTGGTAGGTATGAGAATACTTTGTTTTGTCTTGGTACCATGTATAGTGACTTTGGCCACTTGAAGAAAGCACTGGAGGTAATCAAACAATGTAGCTTTAAAAAACCTTTGTTCTTCATTTTTCATTTATACTTCTAATCCCTGACTTATTCCTATGAGCTTCTCAAATTCTTCTCAGGCTTTAACTGAAGCAGTGTGGATTTCCCAGCAGGTAACTTGCTGAATGCAACTTGTTTCTCACCTCTCATAGGAAGATATACATCATTTGTTCTAATTGTTTGATATCCTTTTGGATCCATTATATGTTTCTCATATTTATTTTCCATGTCACAAGCCAGCACATATGCTGCTATACACTGTCTTCGGTTCTATTATCAACCAATCACACATTATCTTGTTGTTGGAGACCACACCATGGCAAATTATTTGTTCTATTTGATACATATATTTCATATTCTTTTGAAGAGATATTCTGATTTAACAAGAGCAAAATCTGCCCCAAGAGAATGCATAGGCTGATAAAATTTATTGGTGTCTAGGTTTAGCTCTAAATTGGAGACACTGCTAGGCTATTAATGACACTCCTCATGGCCAGCCTTCTTGCTGATGTTAGTACCGATTGTTGTGCTGCACAGCTAGGTCGGAATTTAGACTTAGAGAATTTTAGTCACGCATAAAATCTTGTGGGGTCTTCTGAATGGTTCCAAAGACTGAATATTTGTAAGGTAAATGTTTTGTGGAAATAGAGGAGATGACTTCATTAAGTTAGTGTTTATGATGAAAGCTCATTACTCATTAGGTTTGTGTTAGGTACTCAGAACAATCATGAAGAGCTGAAACTATCAGAACTGGAAATTTTAAACTTCCTAGCATGAAATCAGTACACCAAACCCATAATATTCAATGCGCTACTAGAATGGAAGGTTGATTTATTGCCATTGTGAAGTGATTTTGTTGCTATTGTAGGACCTTTAGACATTCTAATCTTTTGTACATGATAGCTCTTGCATATGCATATTTTCATTTGTATTTCATGCCTGATATGATGCTAAATTGCTGGACCATATAACTTGAGCATGCTTGAAAATAAATTCCAACTTGTTTGAACTGAAATTCAGGATTTCATTCCTTCACATTCTTCATTTTGGATCCTTCCCACTTTTCTTTCTCAATTTCAGTACAGTGGATCTAATCTAAACTTTTTATCTTCACTAAACCCATGCCTATTGATCTGTCACCTTATGCTTTCCATTTGTCTGTAATGGGTGATGCCAAAGAAAAATGAGAACAAACTTTCTATAGGTAACCTGAGTATATTCGGTGCACTTTTTGGCTAGAATTGTCAATGGGCTAGCTTGGACTATTTATCTTGTGTTTTATAGTTGTCCCTGTCCTTCTTGATTTTGTATTTTATCTTAAGTATTGTGGTATGTTTTTTTTTTTTTCTCTTTTTCTTTCAGAACAATGTTGCTGACATTAATAATCTATTTGGTGATTGAGTTCTTATTTTATCCCATGCTTTGACTTAATTCTGTTGTTGATCTTTTTTGTGGTTTTGCTGGATTTTCTGACATCTTTCTTATCGGAAGCTCATGCGTTAAACATTCTTGTCATGCTAAATGCGGTCATGTGACTTCTCAAAAAGATATGGTCATGTTACTCTCTCACTATATTTCAGTTTATATGCATGTGGATGATTAGTAAAAATTGTTCTTATTTTGACTCTGAAACTTCATCTGCAGAATAATGATGATTCCTGCCTGGTGTACATATTATCAGCTATTTGCAACCTTTTGTCTGAAATAGGCATTTCAGGTGCAATAGGAATAACTGGATCTATGTATTCACTTGGGTCTTCTACGGGTTTTTACCCCATTGTCCATTCAGCAGCAATCACTTGTTCTTTTGAAAAGGTCATTGAAGAGAGCTGAAAGTTTGAAGCTGCTAGGACTTGTGGCTTTCAACTGACTTGCACTTGCTAAATTTGATCTTAAGGTGAGACTATTTTTTTTTTGGCCATTTTGCAGCAAGGGGTTTGGCCCTAAGCTAATAATTCAATAACAATTGAGCTAGCAGTTTTAATTTTCTTTATAATTATGGTTCATGTTTTACAATGATGAATATATGCTCTCATCTCCCTCCTATTAATTTGTTTGTTATGACATGATTGAGGGATGCTAGTGGTTCATCTTGGTAACATATGGAAAAATTATGAAGAGCAATTTCTTTACTCCCCCAGTTGCTCTACAGCTATACAAGCAACACCCTTTATTTAAACATCTCTCTCTCTCTCTTAATTTTAAATCCTTTTACCTTTTCTATCATTAGATTCAAATTCAATCTCCTTGACCTGACCAACAAAAAGTATATTGAATGTCCCTGACAAACTCCAATCAAGCAAGGAAAATACTGTGTGGTTTTTTAGTCACTTGAAGAAAGAGTTGGAAAACTGGCCTCATTTTTTACAGAGCACCACATCTCCCTTGTTTCATTTTTCCATTACCTTTGATAAGTTCTGTAAAAGGATGGAGAATGATACAATGTGAAATTGCTTGATGTGCATATTGATGGAACCTGGAGAGAATTCTCTTTCTAATGAAAAGCTGCACCTGTTACTGAATATCTTGGAAATTATTTGCTCTTTCCATTGGCACTCTTTTCAGGATCTATCATTTACTGTTCATAGTTTTTTGGAGAAAGGGTGTTTCTTGTAAAATCCTGAACTTCTAGAAGTCTTTAATCTATTGAAGCTTCTGTAGTGTCTATGTGCAGCGAGTAGAAGTTATGATTATGAACTTGTTTCTTCACCTTATCATGTCTGATTTTTGCAAAATGGGCTTCTTTTTCAGCATGTGAAAAGACCATTGTTATCCGTTGGTCCCAAAACTACTACAAAGCTACGGACCTGTCCAATAAGTGTCTGCAAGGTAAAGTGATCCAATCGATGCTACCATTGCTTGAGTGCTGCTATGTTCTGTGGCTTTTTTTGAATCTGCTAGTAATATATGCTCCCTTGCAAATTGGTTTTTTCAGGAGCTGGCATTAACGTCTCAAGTGCTGGGTCAAGTTGGCTCAGAAGGAGTAAACCAACCACATGAAGCTGTTGCTTTTAGCACCTCGTGGTTGAAGAATGTTACAGTGCCACTACTCAGTGGCTCAAGAATTCGTCAAGATCTAAGAGCCAAATGATTTTGATGAATTTTATTTTGGTGCACAACCAAGTCCAGTCCCTGGTGGTATTTTGCCATTGGCTGGTGCATCATATCTGCTTAGAGCTACTTCCTGGGAACTGTATGGCAGGTATCTTTCATAATTTCTTTTTAAAGGTTTCTTATTGTGATCTTTTTGTGTGATAGATAAGGTTCCAATGGTTATTATTCTTTTTTATAGTCTGATAGCTGTTAAAAATTCTTAATTCTTGTTGCTTCTTCAACTGATAGCTGTGATCACAAATCTTTTCTCTCCACCAGCTCTCCACTAGTTCGAATAAATGCATTGGTCTATGCAACATGTTTTGCTGATGCAGCAAGGTAAGTTGATCTAGTTGATTTCCTTATTTCTTTTATCCCCTTCTCCATGAATTGCAATCCAAGGCTTCAGCTGCCAGCTTGAAGTCGATATTGTTTAATTCATTCAGTGCAGCAGATCTGTCTCTGGCATATGTGAAACTTATCCAACATTTGGCAGTGTACAAAGGATACAAAGGTAATTCAACAGATCTCAACCTTTTGGACTCAAGCAGACATGCATTCATTGTTTGGACTTTGGATTCTTTTTTCCCTAAATTTTTTAACAACTGTTAACTTTGAAGAAGACTGCGAAGTTGGGCTCATAAGTAGATTGAAACTGAGCTTGAGCCATGTAGAATGCTTCAGACCCTGCAAGTATTGGTCTAATTTATAACTCACTGTGAGTGCTTTTTTTAAGAAGGGAATAACAATGATAACTGAAAAAGAATTATGAGTGGGACAAAACATATTTAATTAGTAAAAGTTGACATTATAATGGCCATAAGATCTGTCTATCAGCTGATGGGATATGCATGCACTGAGTTGTGAGTTAGAATCATAGACATGGCAAGAGTGGTAACCCATTGATGTCTCATGTCAATGTTGCTGCCAGGTATCATTGATTATTTATTTTCTTTTTTTGTTTTCTCCAGAACTTGACTCAACTACTAATGGCCCCTAGTTCCACGAGGAGGTTCCTTTTCACTCTTGCATGATCACCCAAGAGTTTAGCAGCAACAGAGGTTGAATCCCTTCCAGTTCAAACCAGCATGGGAACATACTTGGTTGATTCAATTTCTGATGAGAACACTCAATCTACAAGTTCTGTCCTGTTGGTTGACAGCCTTGTCAAAACTTGACTTTAACCAAACCACAATGTGGAGATTACTGTCATCGAACTACATAATGAACTCGCTAGTATTCCAATGAGACACTTCTGCCCTGTGAGCTGACACAGAACAAAATAATTATGTATTTATTCTGCATTAGACCCTAACAAATGCCTAACTGGCATTAGTCTAAATAATATTAAGTATTCTCCTGAACATTGTCTCTTATTTTTTATTTTTCTTACCTTTTCTTTTTCACTTGTAACTTCTTATATGTAACACAAATCAACTTTTGTAGGATACCTCATCTAAAGACAAATCATGAACCATAAAGATGCTCTAATATCTGACTTTACAAATTGGATTTCAGTTTGGCCTTTCTTTCAAGACATTTACTTTTATCAGATAATTCTTATAATGGCATTTTTTTTTTCTTCAGATGCTTTCTTTGCTTTAAAACTTGCCAAGGGGAAATTCTCAGGTGCATCAAAATTTCATATCCAGGCACTGAAATTACAGGTTCTGCATGAGCATGCTCTGCATAAATTAGTCCATTGCAAGATTGTTTGCTGTTAATATCCTTTTTTTTTTCTGTGCACAAATTGAATATGCTTGACAGAGACAATAAAAATGCTGCTTGGCTGAAAGTTTCACAATTTATCTAGATTCTATGAGTTTTTTCAGAGGACATATCAAAGTTGCTCAAAGAGTGTGCGAGGACTTTGGTGTATTGGCCTCATCTGCAATTGGAGTAGACTTGGAGATTAAAACAGAGCCAAGCATTCGGCATGCTCCTACACTGCTTGCAGCTAATCAATTTAGTCAGGTGTGGCACTTGTTTGTTCATTCAATCATCTATTCTTGTAGTATCAATATGCTTGCATGATTTCCTAAAGACTCGAGTGAAACATAAGCTTTTTCTAGTAGCATCACTTTGTTACCATTCAGCTTATTGCATACCAGTCTTTGGATATCAGCTAATTTTTTATGTTAACCTTGATTTTCTTTTAGGTGGCTTCTGTAGCGCACTCTCTCTTCTGTACTTGCTACAAATTCAACCTGCAAGTCGAGGATGCCACTGTTCTCATATTGCTTGCTGAAATACACAAGGTACATAATAGTTTTATACCTTTTTTGCTTTTTTGATTAGGTCTAAGAGATAAAATCATAATTTTCCCATTTAATTGTTCAGAAATCAGGCAATGCAGTTCCGGCACTCCCCTATGCATTAGCATGCTTGTTCTTTTGCCAGTCATTTAACTTGGATATCCTTGAAGCATCTTCTACCTTGCCACTGGCTGGCTTTCTCTGGGTTCCAGCCACGCAAAGAGAGCATTGAGCCTCATACCAAAACATTTTAAATTTTTTAATTTTGATTTTAATACGGTTTACATTTAAATATAATATTTATTTTTTTTATTAATTTTATATCAAATTTTTTATTTATCTCAAGTGGTTAAAATTTTAAAACTTTTTCAAAAAAAAAATAAGGGTTTAAATCTCCTTATTACAAAAAATTTTATTTTTCTATATTTAAAATATTTTTTAATTAAAAAAATTTATTTAATAATTTTTAATATATATATATAATTTTTATTTTTTTCTATATTTTTTAATATTTTAAATTTAAAGTCAATGTTTAGTCAAAAAATTTTAAAAATAATTTGATCCAAATGGAAATGAAAATAATTTTGATTAAAATAATTGAAATCTATCGATATCTCTGAATGTTAAAATCAATACCCAAATTAAAACTTAAAACCTTGATTCTCTCGTCCAAATAACTTGAGTGATAAAGCAGAAGAAATGGAACTCTCCTTTGGAAGATGCAAAGATAAAAAAGGCCTCCTTGCTTTACAAGTTGACATTTGATTGATGTGGAAATCCACAAAAGAAAGCAACCGATTGATTCATTCCTTCAGAAATCAAACATTCCTCCAGTGGATGATCAAAAGCAATTTCCAAACAACCAACACTAACGAATTAATCTTTACCACCATTTGTTATTCATCCTCACTTCAAATCCAACACCAAAATATATATGAACCAATTTAGCCAAATTTACAGACTTTGTTTAATTATTTCACACCTTCGCAACACAAACAGACTTTTTAGCTTAGGCACAACCATTCCGACAAGCTCTCAATTATTACTATTATCATTAAGCATTGTTCGGGCCTTCCTTCTTCATGTCTATCGGAGGAGCGAACACGGGGGCGCCGGGCGGCGGGGACGGCTCGCCGAAGACCTGGGGGCCGACGCCGGTGCGTAGGTCCTGGCGTCCCTTGGCCCTGCCGAGGAAGTAGCAGCCGAGGCCAAGCAAGATGGCGAAGAGGATCAGTGGTAGAGAGATCACTATCACAAACCCCATCTCTCAACAACACGAGAATAAGAGGAGGAGGAGGAGGAGGAAGGATGTGACGATGGTGAACTAAATTTCTGGAAAAAACGAGGGATCTAAGTGTAATGATTGGAACGGGAGAGGAGGAGGATAGAAAAGAGGGGGGTGGTTGGGAGCTTTAAATAAAGGATATGGCGTTGGCTTTTTTTTTTTATATTTATTTTGTAATTATCTACCAGTGTCGAGAAAAATTTAGGCATCAGAATTTAGATTAGAATTAAAATTAATAAAAAAATTTAAAAAATTAATTTTTTTTTTAAATTAAAATGAATGTTATAATAATTTAAAATTTTAAAATTTATTTAATTTTTTTATAATAATTTAATTTAATAATAATGTAAAATAAATATTATTAATTTTATATTAAAAAAATAATTTTAAAAAATACTGATCAGACCGTCGCACAACGTTCGAGTTCGGTTGAGCATTGTGTTTTGCTTTCTTTACCGGTCTGTAAGTCGTAACTCCTTCCTTGAAAAAAAAGAGTATTTATTTGCCGATTAGGTGCCGGCTCATCTCGAAAGCCCGGCCCAACCAACGAGGTGAGGCCCGATGCAATGAAACCCCGTCGGATCCACTCAGATTGAAGAGATCCAGGGAGATAATGAGTCGGACCGACAGACTCCATCAGGGTTCCACCACATCATTCTTGTCTGTACCGTGCAAAATTGTCGAGAATGGAAAGCGAGAGCCAACAGACCCAAGAATGAATAAAGCTCATCTTATACTCATAATTACTGTACTACTCATATCCAGACTCTTAAAAGAGTTTTTAGAGTAAAATGAACTAAAAATAGTATTACAAATCACAATAATTACATTTGCTAGTTACCAACAAAATGGGCTCTAAAAATTAATACACCTAACATCATTCCCGTTATATTTCTATATATAAATATTCTTATGTATTGAAAGAAAATCAAGTCGATCACAACAACGACTATATAGAGGTGAGTAAAATCTCTAAACTATGCTAATTTTATAATTTTTAGAATCCTAATAGGATTTTAATTCTTAAAAATCCGAAAGCCAAAACCATATCAGTTTGAATTGAGAATTGAATTTTCAGTTTCGTCTTAAATCAATTCTAAAATCGATATATCAATTTCTCAACTATTAATTTTAAATTTTAGATTTTACATTAAATATTTTTTTAAAATAATATTTTTTAGATTTTTTTTAAAACTATATTTAGTGGATATTAAGAAAGATATTAAAAATTATAAATATGAATTAAATTTTAATATATATATATATATATATTGGTATAATTTTGGTTTATTGATTTTTTTTTTGAAAATGTAGAATTAGAAATGGAACTAATTTTATAGTTTTACAAAGATAAAAAATTAAAACTGTATCGATTTATTTTTTTTAAAAAAAATTAAAATATAATTTTCAATCGATATACATTACGGTATATTAATTTTTCGATTTCTTTCTCACCCAACGGAGCCGTGCACTGAATCCAAACTGTTCATGTACAAGCCGAAGTGTAAAGACAAGTCTATCTTCTCTGTTTTGGTCAAACTAAAGTCATTATATATGACACCAATGTTTTGGTCCAGTGTCCCCTGCAGCCTCAATTTTTTCTTCGCAGCCTTGATGACTCACGTTGAGTTCAATGATTTTTCTTCGGCAAAGCGGAAGAAGATGATAACCACAAGCATTATCTCAACTAATAAAAATTATAATCAATAATAGCATTATGCACTCTAATACAATGTAATTGCACATATATTACGCAAAAGGCATATTTCTCAGAATTTTTGTGATTTTAAACGGGTATTTATCATATCGTATAAGCAAAATAAGGAATTCTACCTAATGTCTATAAGTTTTATTTTCATATTATAGGAATATGGATAAACTCTGGTCCATGACAATGTGCTTATGATCTTTTTATTTAAAATTATAAAAAATAATTTGCTTCTAACAAAATTTACGGTTCGCCTTGTGAATAACAATTAACCCACCACTAGACTATAAATTATAGAGTTTGTAGTAAAAAATCATTAATTTTATTATAAATTTACAAAAAAAATTACTTACTTTATTACTATTAAGTAAAAAATACTTAACTTTACAAAAAATCACTTCGATAAAATGTTTAGAAAAAAATTTATTTTAATTCAATTTTATCAATTAAAATTAATATAAAAGACTAAATTATTCTCATTTAATTTGATTTTGAACAACCATTAAATTAATATAAAAATAATTTATCTTATTCAAATTTTTATAAATGATCAGTTCTCCGATTTTATAATACTAAAAATTTAAAATTCAGATTTATTAGAACAATTGTTCGATAATTCTAAACTTGTTGTGCAAAATAAAACAAATAAAAACAATTTAGTTTTTATATTAATTTAATTTATAAATTAAATTAAATTAAAACCATTTTAATTAATATTAATTTTTTATAAGTTTATAGTATAAAATAAATGATTTTTTATACATTCAAAATAAAATAGGTGATTTATTGTTAAAAATTCTAAATTACATGATGTAAAATAAAAAATTTAACAGTTAAATATCAATCAAATTTTTTGCTAAATTCTGTATTTTTGTCCGTCAATGCAATGAAATAAATAAAAACAAAATAAAAATCAGAAATGAGAAAATGAAAAAAATAAAAAAACTATTTAATTATCTTGCTGGCAAAATGACCAAACCAAACCCCACCAGTTTCCTATATTCCCAAACGAAGGTACAAAGGGCATTTTGCCATTTTACACCCACCGACAAGGAAGTGTCAGCAGCAGCTTCCCTTCCCCCACCTCCCTCGCCGGCGGCTATATGTACATCGGCGACCACTGCAGGGGCAAAAAAGGAAAACCACAGCCAAAAAACCGATCTCGCATGAGCTCCCAAAGCCCTAATCCTCCCCGCCCCTCAACTCCCTGGCGATCTCCTCCTCCGCCTCCCCCACGCCGCCTGCGACCAGCGACCGGAGCACCCGCCGGAAAAGCGGCACCGAGCAGGGGATCCGCAACCCCCCGCTCTGCTCGTACCCGTACTCCGCCGCCGACCGCCGGAGCAGCTCCATGAAGGCCGGCTTGCCGAGCAGCTCCGCCCTCACCACGAACCTCTCCATCTCCTCCCCGACGTACACCGGCACGTGCCCCTCCGGCACCCTCTCCGTCTTCTTCCTCAAGGGCTCGTACTCGCCGCCGAAGTCCGCCACTCGCGAAAGCCGGAATCCTAATTTTTGAAGCTTTTGCATCGCCGGAGTTCTGATGTCTCTCCGGAAAGCGCTAATTGGAATGGGGAGTACTGGGCGGTACGCGATCGGGGTTTTATAGGAAAATTTTAGCTGCACGAAGTATGATGTACCGATGGAGCAGGTTTAGAATGGGATCCACGTGGCTTCAACGGCCCTGATTGATGGGAGCCGCACCAAACTCGTGTTTCCTCTTGCATTAACGGGACCGAGTTTACGCTATTCAAATTGTGTCCTGTTTATATGGTTGGAAAATAAGAATGCAAATATACGTTAAACTGAATGAAAACTGAATGACTGATTTTTATTGACAGAGCGGTGATTACGGCCTCTAAATCATTTATTTGTATGCATACCCGGACGAGACGGGTTAAAATAATTCACCACCGAATCTGATGGCGAGTCTGCACCAAAACCACCTACTCTAGTGCTGAACCGGACCGAGTGATTTCTGACGTGGCGGCGCATCATTGGCAGAATATCCTGGACCGGCGCGGGACATGCTACCCGCCAAACCAGGGGCGGTTTCAGCACGGATTCCGCGGTCCGTTTCGGTACGGATTCCGTGGTCCGTTTCGGTACGGATTCCGTGATCCCACGCGCACCGACGAGGGCCCACGTGCTGACCGCATTCATTTACGGAATTCCGACAGGACGCCGCGAAAAATCAACGGGCGGAGCGGTTTAAAACCAGTGTTGACCTAAACTCCCCCCAAGGTAGAAGAGTTGAACTTACCATAATGCCCCGTTCGGGATCTATTTATGATTGTGCCGAATTTAGATTCTCAACTGTTCGGTAGATGTCAAGCACGTGGTTGGTTGATGGCTCGGAGCTCCGATTGCCAACTACTGATCAACGAGATGAGCTTGTATATTACTCGCTTGGTTTCGTTCACTTCGTTAATAGATTGGTATAATGCTGGTTGAAAGCTGAAATTTAACCACGAAATAATCACAGATCAATTAAGACAGTTAGCAGCCAAGCGCTAACCTCAGCTCGTTAATCTCAGTTCGGAAGGGATTCGAAAGTAAGGGGATCTTGTATGGTTGGTAGATATGGAGATGATAAGGTTGCAGAGCATGGACTCAACGTTCATGTTATGTCAAAGGCATAATTGTAATTTTACTTCTAAGGAGCATGGGCTCTCTGGCCATTGCCTGGGCATGGCGCTGAATGAGTGGCAAGGCTGTAATTTTCGAAAAAATAGAATGGTGAAGCTGGGAATCAGGAAGGCGGGAGACAACGGCAGGTCTCCGGTGGGGGACCCCCGGGCGAGCTGCCCTTCTCTCAATGGGAAGGACCGAAAGTACGCGATTCCGTACCGTCGAACACGGCACAATCCCGGTGGAATTACACCGCGAGTGCGGGCTTCGCACTCCCGTGGGCCCCGCGGCGGATCTAAAATCTTGACCGTGAATGCCCCCTGCTGCGAAAGAGATCCCATCCGTCCGATCTTTCATCAGGCGCCCCTCGTGGCGTTTGGGGTTGCGTTTGGCTGATACGCCGAAGCATGTTTATGCTGCTCATTTGCGAGCACGTGATCACTCGTTCCGGTATGCTGTCCCGCGCTATTTTATATTTCCAATTTTTGGGTGGAAAAGTGTCGATGGTACTTCAATTTGCAACTGCCGCGGCAGAAATGCTAGGTCGGATGTTTCTGTATCATCCACGATGTGACGGAACTTCTGAGTCAAAATTAAAATCTTCATTTTGGTTAATCAAAATTGGAATCTTCAATGTAATTAGGTTATAATAAAGTCTCCACCGAAACCCAAACTCAATATTTAAAATATTATTTGCGGTGCAGCACTAGTTGTATAAAATTATGTCAAATTCAGAATTTTATATTTGACTAAAAAAATTATAAGCTTTTATAATAAGATAATTTAATTTAAATCCAGAAGAAACTCCTTCTTTAGACTTTTTAGCACTTGAGACTTATTTTTTATTTTAATTCTAGATTCACGAAGGAGATTTGGTCCCTGATATTCAAACAATTAGACTTATAACGAGAACTCCTTGACTAAAGATAACCTATCAGAACCGACTCCACTTTTTGGGATTATATTCTGTGCCGAAGATTTGTGTTTGTGAGCTGGGGTGAATATAACAGACCAGCGGCGGATTTAGTGGTCGACAATCGCTCGGACTTGGTAAAGATTGTCGCAGCACCTATAGTAGGACAGAGGACTTATCGCAATCCGTGCGGACCGATTTGTTATGTCCGTCGCTGACGTTCGTCAAAGTATATTAGAGATCTATAACATGCCACGAAGACGAGTTACTCTTTTTTAACACGCAAACGCGGAGCACCGGACCGCAGTCAACTACCCAACAGTGAGTGGCACGTGACTAGAAGCGGCTTCCCAGTTTACGCCAAATTAAAAGGAGACCTCTCGCGATCTTTCGCAAAGCGCAAGTGGTCGTCCGCTGTAAAACCCGCACACGCAATTTCCGTTGTATAGACCATCGCCGGACACAGAAAGAATCACGCAAAAAGGTAATGAGGTGCGTAAGAGTCACACGGGGACATGGCGGGGTCCTGACGAGGACGCGACCCAAACCCGCCGTACAGTTCCGGATCACGGGCACGTACCTCTCCAGCCATTGCCCTTTTTCTTTTTTTTCCAAAAATCCCTTAATCTCAAGGGCTAATATCGTACGACCCCAAAATATCTCTTAATTATGAAAAATCCCCCAAAATTTCTGTAATTACCTGTACCATCCTTTTTTCAAAATATTTACCTACACCACCCCTAATTATTATTTGAACAAAATTTTTTCAAAAAATTTGGCTTTTATTTTACGTAATTTTACAATTAAACCCCTAAAAAATTTATTTTCTCACATCCCACTCTTTTATCCAAAATATTTACAAATAAACTCTTTTAAATATTTTTATTTATAAAAAATCCAAATGTTAATATTTTTCAAAAAATATTTCTAAAGGAGCTGAAATATTTTAAATATTTTATAAATAAATCGTAATATTTGTATTTTTATAAATAAGCCTCTTGAATTTTTTTTATATATCAAAAAGTCCAAATGTTAATTTTTTTAAAAAAATATTTATAAAGGAGCAGAAGTATTTTAAATATTTTATAAATAAACCCTAATATTTGTATGTTTACAAATGAGCCCCTTGAATTTTTTTTTATAAAAGGTCCAAATGTTAATATTTTTTAAATGAAAATTTATAAAATGGACCTTATATATTTTAAATATTTTACAAATAAATCCTATATAAGAAATTCAATTACAAATTTTATATTTGTGAATTTACAAAAAAGTCCCTTCAATTTTTTATTTATAAATAAGGCCAAAATTTATAAGTTTTAAAATAAAATTTTACAAAAAAGAGTTGAAAGTATTAAAACTTAAAATTTTAAAATATAAGTTCAATATTTTGTATATTTACAAATAGATCCCTCAAATTCTTTTATAAATAAACCCAATTTTTATCAATTTTTTAATAAAATTTCACAATTTTGAAGTTTTAAAAATTAAAATTTTGAATTACAAATTTAGTATTTGTACATTTACAAATAGACCACTCAAATATTTTTATTTATAAATAAGTCTAAATTTTTTTTATCATGTTTTAGATAAAATTATACAAAAAAGACATTGAATGTTTTAAAACTTAAAATTTAAAATTACAAGTTTAATATTTATACATTTAAAAATAAACCCTTTGAATATTTTTATTTATACATAAGTCCAAATTTTATTTATTTTAAAACTAATTTTTATGAATAAGTCATTGAAGGTTTAAAAATTAAAATTACAAATTTAATATCTGTATATGTAAAAATAGACCTCTTAAATATTTTATTTATAAATAAATCTAAATTTTATTTATTTTTAATCGAAATTTTACAAATAAGTTCCTCGCCGACCGTGCCCGCACCCTCGTCGGCCTGGGGCCTAGCTTGCACCTGCCTCTGGCACCCCGGCCCGTGTGCTCGCATGTCGTCGTCGACGCGGCGCCCTCGCCTGCGCGCTTGCACGCCTTCTAGGTGTTATATGCAAATATTCGAAAATTATATATATAATGAATAATAAAATTTTTAGGGATTTAATTATAAAATTACGAAAGGTAAAAACGAAATTTTTTAAAAAATTTGATTAAATAACAATCAGACCATATCGGTAAATATTTTGAAAAAAAAAAGGTGGTGCAGGTAATTACGAAAGTTTCGCAAATTTTTTTGTAATTAAGGGATATTTGGGGGATGTACGATAATTAGATCTAATCTTAATTGCACGACACACCTGGTCGTGGGCCCCACTTGATTTGGCTTTTGGTCGGCGAGTGGAGCCGTGCATCGCCAGAGCGAGGGCGGTCAAACAAATCCACGGGACGTACAACTGGGTCAATAAAATCAACCAGAGGATTGAAATTTTAGCATTTATTGTTAATGACGGCTAATTATGATATTATTATAATTGATTAGTTTCGGGTTTTTGAAAAGGCGAAATAAGCAAAAATAAATAAATAAATAAAAATAGGCAGGAACCAAGACAATAGAGAAGTAATGTTAATATTTATGTTTTGTCTTTAAAGGTAGATAATTTATGGTGCCATCGGACGGAAGCAAGTCGGAATTCAAAGCGTGTGGTTGGTCCCCAACTATTAATTTGAGGAGCAGTCACGTACCCGGACGACACATACACTATAAATGAAGCTCGTCACATCACCTACGTTCTCTTGTCTCTGTCGTGGCCCATGGAGCCAAAAGTATGTGGATGTAGAGGGCAATTACAAAGAAAGCAGCGGTACAATTGTTTCGATCAATAATATTTGACATTGCGTGATCAAATTGGATACAATGACTGAAAACTGTAGATGATGGGTTGTGGTTCACAGGCTCACAGCAATAAAATCCACCGCCAAAATAGAAAGCATATACGTATTTGTCATGTTCAACTCGTCCGGATGAATTTTGTCCCTCCATTGCAATTCAAGACTCGAGTCAGTTTAGGAGCGTCGATAGATCGAGTTTTGAGCTTGATTTGGTTCGACTCACGAGGTTAAAGGAACTAAGCTTGAGTCAAATTAAAATTAAAATTTTATATTTTTTAAATTTTAATAATTTTTTTTTAAATATTAAGATAATTGAATTAACATTCAAATATGATGGTATTTCAAATCAACTAGTGATTAATAATTAAAATAATAAAATAATAAATATAAAACACGAAAAAATTAGCGTGCCGCGACCTCAAACAATAACATAAATAAACACGGGGTTCAAATAATATAGAAAATTATAAATATAAATAAATTCATGCCGAAGCTTATCTAAGCTGGGGTTCCATGACCTGGAAAATTCTTATGATTTAACGATTGATATGACTTGAGGCCTAACTGTGTCATTTTCGCAGCACCGATGGACCCCGAGCTTTGTCTCCGCGCTCGAAGAAACTACCGAGCAAATATGTTCCCCATTTCAAGGTTGGAAAACATGATAATTAATATTCAAAAGGTGGACGGGTAGGCATCACCACAAAACCACAGCGAATATCACGACTGCAATTCTTAATTTAATAAATTCCCAACAAATTATTCCTTACTTTATTATAAATCTTAAAAAATTTCCTATTTTATTATTGTTAGTAAAAAAAAGTATTTATTTTATAATATAAATTTACAAAAATACCTCAATTAAAATATTAACAATATTTTTATTTTAATTTAATTTTATCAATTAAACTAATATAAAAGATCAAATTATTTTTATTCAGTTTTATTTTGAGCAACTAGTTCATAATTATCAGACAATCGATCTAACAAAATTGAATTTTAAAATTTTAATTTTTTATTGATAGTAATATGGTAGGTGATTTTTGATAAATTCATAATAAAAGATGTGGTTATTTATTAAAAACTCTAAATTAATAAAATTACTCGCATATAAATTGTTTAATTTTTATATAATTTCTTTTTGAATCTTCAAATGATTTTTAAAAAATCAAATATGAAAAAAAAGTATAAACCAAAGTACCTGTTTGATATATCATTCTCAATATAAGTAATCAAATTATCATTTAACTATTGATCTCACATCTGATTTCTTATCCGAAAATAATTTTTATCTCTATCACTCACTTGTGATGTAATTGTAGTAGCTCAAAGGGAAAAAGCACTCGAGACCTTCAAATCCTGAGGAAATATAATGAGTTTGATGAAATTGATATTAGATCACATAAAAACTAAAATCATAAGCATAGGATTATTATCCACTATTAAACTAATAAAATTAAAATAAAGAAAAGTAGCAAAATTATTTTTTTTTTTTAAAAAAAATACTTTGTTGTGTAACTCTGTTGAGTAGTTTGATTCAATTGACGAGTCAGAAGATTATGTTTGTAGGTAAGACATTTTAAGAATTTTAGTCTTTTAAAATTTAAGAAAAGGAGAGTCATGTTGAGAATTTGGGAGGACACCTAATATTATATTCGAAAGTATGACGTATATACAAAAATATTTTATCCAAAAATAACTTTTTAAAAAAAAATTGTAAGAGAAGATGGAGAAGCAAAAAAAAAAAAAAAAAAAGGATCAAGTGAACATTGTCGGATTGAAAATTGACTAAAAATGATGAGCTTTTTCACAAAAACATTGGTGGGCCACATACTAAATGGTTTTTGTGGTTTGTGGGCCAATGCTTTAGGGCCTTTTAGTAATAGATTAGGACCAAGATCATCATATTCTTAATTTGATTAACTATCAAATACTTCAAAATTAATCTGATTAAAACTTTACTTTTTTTAAAGAATTATTTATTTCAATTTGCTAATTAATTAAAATATAAAAAATAATTAACTATTTAATATTAAATTATTGTAAGGCCTTTTTTTTAAAAAAAAAATAGCCTTATTAGTAACCAAATATCAAAAAAAATAATTTGATTATTTTTTTCACTAGTCGGACTATCTTTAGGTCAAATTATTTTTATATCATTTCAAACTAAATGGTCCCTAGTGCTTAGGAAACTTGAGAATTGGAGAGGAAATATTTACCTTTAGAATTTAGAAGGGGCTTTTTAAAGAATTTAAAGAAGAAAATATAAAAATTATACTTAAATTATAAATACTAAAGAAGGGTATACTTCCATCACTTCCCTAACTAGCTTCATGAAAAAGCCCCGTGTACTTAAAAAATTGCATAAAAACTCTCCTTTTCAAATAATTAAAAATCCTCTTTTTAAAAAAATTTCAAAAAACCCTAGTTTCCTAAAATATTATACAAAAGCTCTCCTTTTTCTTAAAAATATATAGAAAAGCACTCAGATTTTAAAAATTTTGAAAAAAAAGCTCTCGTTTCTTTAGAATTTACAAAAAAAAATAAAAATAAAAAAATCATTTTTTCTAAATTTTAAAAAAGTATAGTTTCTTAAAAAATTATAGAAAAGTCCTCATATTGTCAAAAATATACAAAAAGTCATTTTTTTTGTAAAAATTTCAGAAAATCCCTAATTACTTAAATTTTACAAAAACCACTTTTTTAGAAATTGACAACGAATTTTGTATATTTTTTTTTAAATGAGGGTGTTTTTGTAAATTTTTATGAAATCAAAGGATTTTATGTAATGTTAAAGAAATTGAGGGCCTTTATGTAATTTTTTAAGAAAATGAGGACTTTTTTATATTTTTAAAAGAGGGCTTTTCAATAATTTAAAAAACTAGTGCCTTTCTATAAATTTTCAAGAAAATTAGGGATTTTGTAAATTCTTAAGAAAAAGAGGGTTTTTCCGAATTTTTTAAAAAACTAGTGCCTTTCTATAAATTTTCAAGAAAATTAGGGATTTTGTAAATTCTTAAGAAAAAGAGGGTTTTTCCGAATTTTTTAAAAACTAGAGCTTTTCTGTAAATTTAAGATTTTTCTACGAATTTTTCTGTAAATTTAAGATTTTTTAAGATTTTTCTACGAATTTTTAAGAAAATGAGAATTTTATAAATTTTAAAATAAACTAGGACTTTCTATCAAAAGAGGATTTTTTTTTTTTTTGTAAATTTTTAATAGCAAGAGGGCGTTGCTATATTTTTTTTTTTAAAAAAATAAGGGTTTGTTTCAAATTTTTGATAGCACGAGAGCCTTTCTATAAACGTTTTGAAAATGACTACTTTTTGTAAATTTTTTTGTAGAACGAGAGCTTTTGAGTAAACTTTTAAATAAACGAGTACTTTTTTACAAATTTGGCATCATAAAAATATTCCTACGAAGAAGTCATTTTATAGGATAAGTAAGTGAAAGTTTTTGTTTAAAATTAATCCAGTGTTTTTAGGTAACAAAGTTTTAAAGGAAAAAAATTGTACGTAATATTGAATTGGTAATTAGCCCAAAAATTATTATACATATTCTACATCCATAATCTTTTAAATTTTTTTTCGAGTTTGACACACTTATTCAAATATATTTGCGCTCGCGTATCGTGAGCTATACGTATTCTTTGTGATCGTGATACGCGCTTGATGACGATCAAACATGAGATAATGTAGACAAAACCAACAAAAAATTTCCTCTAAATCACAAGCAAGTGCGTGGATTATACATTAATTACACTATTAAATTGATGGAATAAAATTCAACTCATTATATATATTTGATGATACATCAGGATAAGCCAATTGAGCCAAAAAAATCAACAAGAACTGAACTGGAGGCCGGATTATAAATTAATATAACCAAAGTAAAAAAATTTGTCTTTATACTGAGCTATTGCAGATTCGGTGTCCCAGCTTCCTTGGCTAGTTACATGCTCTTGTATGGGTCGGTGTACAAAAGCTACACCGAGATTCTATTAGTGTTGAATATCTTGGTGTGTTTGAATAATATGATTAAGTCATTACAAAATTTAATTTTTCATATTTATGTTTGGTCGGAATCCAAGGTCATCTATTACAAAAAAATCTTACACAAATATGACATTCAGATTACTGAATTTTGATATGCCTCGTATCTTAGAAGAAGTAAGGATTAATGTAAATTTCTTTTCTCTATTATATCCTGAAAATTCATTATTGATTTGAACGGTAGAGCGACGATCATGATCAAAAAACTTCTGATGGGTCTTTTCATGTTTTTTTTCTTTTTATAGGTTGACGAGAGAGTAACCCAACCGATCTGAGACTTTAATAAGTCTCTCATATCAAAATCAGTAACAAATGGAGCCCCATCAACAATATTCAACATTATTTAATCAAGTATTGTTACGAAATTAGTTTATGGTATCTAATAACTTAACACATATCCCTCTCTAAACATGAATGAGTATTAAATGAAATGTTTCCATTGACTGACGACCACCTCCCAAGCAACTCCGCAGCTCACATCCTGACCTCAAAAACACAAACCCAACCAGATTTTTGGCCAAATGCACAACATTTGAGTTCAAAATTATTTGATTTCAAACTTAAAAAGATTATCATTCTCAACTCCCAAGACATGGATTCGACTCCTTTCCACTATTTTTTGATATTTTAAATAATTTTTTATCTAAAAAAAATATATTTTATTATTTTTAAAAATATGTATATTTATTATACTTTTAAAATTTTAAAATTTTTAAAGTTTACAAAAAAAAAAATTATTTAAAAAATAAATTAATTGAAATCGAAATAAAATTAGTTTTGAGTGAAATAAAAGCTTGTAAGAACACAGCCACCAACTATCCCGAGGCCTAAAAGACTTGGGTACTAACATAAATATCTCAGCCAAAGGTATCCCGTTCTACAGCGCACCGAGTGCCACTTCAATGCACCAGGTCCACCGTGTTCGCCATGCTCCCTCTATAAAAACCCTAACCCTAATTATAATTGGGATAATTAGTATAAGTATTTATAATTAGTCTTAATTACGTATAATTCTCGTAATTTCCGGAATTATCCACCCTCCCTATTTTCAAAAATATTTACCCATACCTCTTATTGTTATTTAATCAAATGTTTCCCAAAAAATTCTGATTTTATCCTCCGCTATTTTTATAAATACACCCTTAAAAATTTATTTTTTATATTTTACATCCCAAAATTCGGTTTTTTTGTAAATAACACCCCGAAATAACTCTGATTTACAGAAAGGATCTCGAAATTCGGATTTTTGCAGATAAACCCCCGAAAATTATTAAGATTTACAGAAAAGTCCCCGAAATTCGGATTTTTGCAAATAACACCCCGGCGCGCGCGCGGGAGCGGAGGAGGAGGCCGGCGGCGGGAGCGGAGGGGAAGGCCGGGCGGGCGAGAGCGGAGGCGGACGCGTGCGGGAGCCGGCGGCGGGAGAGGAGGCGGAGGCCGGGGCGTTGGCGCGCCGACACTCGGGCGCGGACGGCCAAGGCTGAGGCCGTTCCGCCCCCGCATGCCGGTGACGGAGGCCGAGGCCGGCGCGCCGACACGCAGGGGGAAGCGTCTCTGCCTTGCCCGTCCGCGCTCATCTTGCCCGGCGCGGCCCGTGTCCTGCTTCCTCCGACTCGCCCGCGCCGGCACCTCGGCCTCCGTCCTGCGTGCGAGGCCGTCCCACCCGCGTGCCTGCGGGCCGTCCGGCCTCGGCCTCCGTCCCGGCGCACGAGCGAGGACGTCGGCCGGCGATGGTCGGGCGAGGGGTGTATTTGTAAAAATTAGTTTTAAAATTTCGGAAAATTTAGATTTATTTTATAAAAAAAAATTTAAGGGTTTTTTTAATATATAAATATTAAATTTATATTTATAAATTTAAAAATCATTAATGTCTTTTTTGTAAAATTTTACTTAAAATATGATAAAAAATATAGACTTATTTATAAATAAAAATATTGAAGGGGTCTATTTGTAAATGTACAACATGAAAAGTTGTAATTTTAAATTTTAAGTTTTGAAACCTTTCGATGAATTATTTGTAAAATTTACTTATAAAATAAATAAAATTTGGACTTATTTATAAAGAAAAATATTAAAGGTGGTCTATTTTTAAATATAAAAATAGTAAACTTGTAATTTTAAATTTTAAATTAAAACTTTCACCTTTTTTTGTGAAATTTAGTATTAAAAATGATTAAAATATTGATTTATTTTAAAAAAAATCAAAGGATCTCTTTTTAAATGTACAATGAAACATTGTAATTTTAAATTTTATGTTTTGAAATGTTCGATGATTTATTTGTCAAATTTTACTTATAAATAAATAAAATTTGGACGTATTTCTAAAAAAAATATTAAAAGTGGTCTATTTTTAAATGTAAAAATAGTAAACTTATAATTTGAAAAGGATCCAATGGAAATATCAAGTAGAGCAATATATACTTGCAGTAGATGTGGTCAGCTGGGACACAACAAGAGAGCTTGTAAAGAGCCTCTTGGACTACAACAACAAATTGATGTTTCTGGATCTAGCAGTAATCAACAGTCAGTAGGAAACCAATATGTTGGAGAACGTGGCATGGGAAAAGGAAGAGGAAGGTCTGTCGTAATGACTTCAAATTTTAGTATGCATTTACCATGTGAGTTTTTCTTTTAAAAAATTGACAATTTTTTTCTTATTTTATGTGATTTTGAAATAATACATTAATAAATGTCATTGTATTTTTTTGCAGGAAATTCGTCAGATCTCTAGGATCAATTTTGATTGGGTAAACAGTCTTCTCGAAAATGATGATGATGTCATGTTGTTTGGTTATCATAACTATGAGTGCATTCTGTTTGCAGGTACATATTTCTACTAAATAGACTGGGGAGAGTTAGATGGCAAGGTTTTGGATTAGCGACTCAGGAGGAACTATCATATCTTTTATCATCCACCTCTCTTTTGTTGAATGAGAAATGAGAAGTATTATTTTAGACACTTGTTTCATTAATGTTCTTCAAATTTTGATTTATAAGAAATAATGGAATGTTTCCTTTTTTGGTTCAATAATGGAAGGTTTGTTTTGGTTGGACAACAGCAGAACTTGTTATATTGCTTTGTGTCTTGAACTTTCTATCTGCTATTGCTATCTGATTACTAATTAGGCTATATTGTTTTAGTAAGCTACAAGCTTCTATTATTGTTATGGCAGACTATATGTTATAAAATCTCAGGAATGATTGTCATTCACTAGGAAATGACTTTCTTTATCATCTCCAGTTTTACATAAATAAATTTTATCCTTTTGGTGGGAGATCTGGATCTGGTGTGATTTCTCTCCGTACTCTTTCTTTAGTTGTTTCAAAACTTAAAATTTAAAATTACAAGTTTCATATTGTATATTTAAAAATAGATCCCTTGATTATATTTTTAATAAATAAGTCAATATTTTAATCATATTTAATATTAAATTTCACAAAAAAAAGACAGTGACGGTTTTAAAATTTTAAATTTGAAATTACAAGTTTACTATTTTTACATTTAAAAATAGACCACCTCTAATATTTTTCTTTATAAATAAGTCCAAATTTTATTTATTTTATAAGTAAATTTTACAAATAAATCATCGAACGTTTCAAAACATAAAATTTAAAATTACAAGTTTCATATTGTACATTTACAAATAGATCCCTTGATTTTTTTTAAATAAATCAATATTTTAATCATTTTTAATACTAAATTTCACGGAAAATACGGTGAAAGTTTTAAAATTTAAAATTTCAAATTACAAGTTTACTATTTTTACATTTAAAAATAGACCACTTTTAATATTTTCTTTATAAATAAGTCCAAATTTTATTTATTTTATAAGTAAATTTTACAAATAATTCATCGAAAGGTTTCAAAACTTAAAATTTAAAATTACAACTTTCATATTGTACATTTACAAATAGACCCCTTCAATATTTTTATTTATAAATAAGTCTATATTTTTTATCATATATTAAGTAAAATTTTACAAAAAAGACATTAATGATTTTTAAATTTATAAATACAAATTTAATATTTATATATTAAAAAAACCCTTAAATTTTTTTTTTATAAAATAAATCTAAATTTTCCGAAATTTTAAAACTAATTTTTACAAATACACCCCTCGCCAGACCATCGCCAACCGGCGTCCTCGCCCGCGCGCCGGGGATGGAGGCCGAGGCCGGACGGCCTCCGCACACGGGACGGAGGCCGAGGTGCAGGCGCGCTAGCACGCGGGGGCGGAACAGCGTCGGCCTTGGCCGTCTGCGCCCGGGTGTCGACACGCCGGCCTCCACCTCCGCTCCCGCCGCCGGCTCCCTCCCGCATCCACCTCCTCTCCCGCCCGCCCGGCCTCCGCCTCCGCTCCCGCTGCCGGCTCCCGCCCGCCTCTGCCTCCGCTCCCCCCCCCCGCCCGGCCTCCACCTCCGCTCCCGCCGCCGGCTCCCGCCCGCCTCCGCCTCCGCTCCCGCCTGCTCGGCCTCCGCCTCCGCTCCTGCCGCCGGCCTCCTCCTCCGCTCCCGCCCGCGCACCGGGGTGTTATTTGCAAAAATCCGAATTTCGGGGACTTTTCTGTAAATCGAAATAATTTCCGGGTGTTTATTTGTAAAAATCCGAATTTCGAGGTCCTTTCTGTAAATCAGAGTTATTTCGGGGTGTAAAATATAAAAAATAAATTTTTAGGGGTGTATTTGTAAAAATAACCGAGGGTAAAATCGAAATTTTTTGGGAAAAATTTAATTAAATAACAATCAGAGGGTGTGAGTAAATATTTTCGAAAATAGAGGAGTGTAGGTAATTCCGAAAATTACGGGAGTTATATGTAATTAAGATTAATTATAAGAACTTATACGTAATTATCTCATTATAATTCTATATATGCGTAACACTAAAAATGAGAGCCCATTTGATGCAAAGAGAGAGCTTGTACATGCCAGTGCTTGTTGGAATCGGGAAAGAGACGGAGAGGTTCGTGGTGCGGGTGGAGCTCTGCAAGCATCCGCTCTTCGTGGTCTTGCTCCAGACCGCGGAGGAGGAGTTCGGGTACGATCGAGTTAAGCTTACTTGATGATTTCTGGTAGATCTTCTTCTTCTGAATTTAGAGGTTGTTTGTAATGAAATTTTTTCGAGTTTAAATGAAACAAATAATGCTGAAATGTTTGGGAGTTACATGAAAAATTCAAAATTCAGGAGTTATTTGTAATTAAAAAAACGCTTGGATGGATGTAGTTCCCCGCAAGTAAATTATTTAATTACACCCTAAATAATACTTCGTTTGTCTTTCGAAGGATTCTCGTAGTCCTCTTCGTTTGGGAAATCTTACCATCTCACCAAGGATGCATTCGCAATTCGTCCAAAGTTTAAATTTTACATGATTTAAATTTAATTGTGGACTAACTGCTCAATCAATTAACTACTCATAATCAGTCTCACATCAAATAATTAAATAAATAAAATCTAATATATATAATAAAGCGATTCGTATCTCATCAATTTAGTTAAATTTGAACTATAATCAGAGCAATCCAGCGCAGATTTCAGACCCATTGAATGCTAGCTCAGATGACACCAGACCTGAACTAAGATCGCATGCCATAATCCATTTTTTACGAATGATCAAAACTCAAAACGATGGCTGCTGCAACGATTAAAATGAGATTATTTCAAAATTTTGAGAAGAAACGAAGAGCAGACACTTTACACAAATAAAAATTATAATTAAAGTTTATAAAAATTTGTCATTGCTTCTCTTCGTCCTCGTCTTCCAAAGTAATGCAATTGAAAAGGTGAAATTTTATCTATCAGGAATTGGTTAATATGAGATTAATTCATCGCCCATGATGATTACCATTGGACTTAAATTAAATTTAAAAGGGAATAAGCCCAAGTCTCAAGAATGTGGTGAAAATATGAAGGTTTTTAATATCGGTTTCGATTTCGGTTTCGGCACTCAGTGAAATCGATATGTTTTAGTCATTTCAATTTCAGTTTTGACCGTTTCGGTTTTCGGCCGAAAGATTTTTTTTAATTATTAATTATATGTTGACCATAATTTGACTATATTTTGACTGTAATTTGACTTTAAATTTTTATAAATAAAATTCTGAAATTTTTGTTATAAAAATTTAAAAATTATAGACTATCCGAAACCAAATGAACAAACAAATTCTTCATATAAAGTAACCATTCCCCCCACACTTTTTAATCTGATGTTTCTTCAATTAAATTAACTTTTGATCGTTAACACTATTTTTCTATATTACCTCTATAAAAAACATATAATGAGAAATACATATGAATCATGATTCAAACCTAACCCTGAACCATAAGCACAATGTACCTTATTATTAAACATCGAATTGTTAACATAATTTATTAAATATAATGTAATACAACTAATCATCATCATCATCAGTTGAGTTTAAAACATATGGATATGAAATTATAAATAAATACTTGAACGATCTAGATGAATATTTATCAACATATAAGAACAATTAGTTTTGCGCAATCTCGTGACAGCGATTCACATGGGGATAAGATTGACACAAATTTTTTTTGCCTTTACTATCGATGGAACGATTATGTACGCATGCACGTGAAAAAAAAATCAATGTGTTTCGATCAAAATCATTTTCATTTCCGTTTAAACCAAAATATTTTTTTTATTAATTATATTTTGACTAAAATTTAACTTTATTTCAATTATTTTTTAACTTCAAATTAAAAAATTATAATATGTTTAAAAATTTTAAAAAATAATGAATAATTATGTGAATAATATTACATACGTAAATAGTATCTGACAGAAACCGGTAAGGTCGTCGAAATCAAATTGGTGATAGCGCTAACCCCAGTGTAAGACCGGCCTCAACTTGCGGGAGTACGGGTCGGTCGGTGAGAGTGCAAGATAGGCGAGCGAGCGGCGGCAAACTAGCGAGTGCGCAGGGTCCTTGGGCTCAGATACGAAGCCGGCGCGAGGTCCTCCCAACCCGCAAGCTCCCGTGTGCGCGAGTCTGGCGAGCTCTCCCTCCCGCGAGCGCGAGCCCGGCGAGCTCCCGCTCTCGAGCGCTCGAGCCCTCACGCGCTCCCGCTCGCGCGCTCGCTCGGCGAGCTCCCATCCTCGCTCATTGGTGAAGATGAATAGTAAATTCTAATCGAAATTTAAAATAAAATTTCGGTTCAGGACCGACCGAAAGGAAATCGTTTTGGCCGAAACGGCTCGGCGGACACGTAAAACTTTAGAAAATACAGAGCGGCACGTGAATTGAAAAATGGAGAGAGCACGAGGAAAGTTTCTGGAAAGATTTTGATTATTTCTGGTTCCTGATGTCACAATAGAATTACGTCGGAACTGAAGTTCTTCAATAAACACCCCATGATTCTTTTATTTTCAGAAAATACTAAACAAATTTCAGATTCTTATGATGGTTTTACTGAAAAACTTATATTTTTCAACTTTTTTTACAGAGAAAACCTAAAACTTTAGATTTATTTGTAAATAACACTCAAAAGTATTTGGCGACGGATCCTTTAATGGCAATATAAACAGAAAAACGAACGGAAAAAATCGATATTTTAGCCTGCATATTTATATGAAAATAGAACGCCAATGGCAAAAAAAAAAAAAAATCGCAAATATTCCAATAAAAAAATGGTCATGATGTTCTCTTACGAGAAAATGTTATTTTTTTACAAATTTTTTTTTTTTTAGTTTTCCAGATTTTCATTCTCTACAGAAAAAAAAGGGAAAAAAATTCCTTGCCTAGCAAAAGACAAACCAAGACTTCCCACCACTTTCCATCGTCGTCTTAGCCGCCAAAAAGCCCGAAACCAAAACCGAAACCGAAGAACCATGGGTTCTAACTTCAGCCACGACATCATCAGAAGTGGAAATTGTCGAAAAGGCGGCCTGAACTCACTTTCATGACTGCCGCCTGCAAGCTGTATAAGAAACCCAACAGCTATTCATCTCCAAGAAGCCTCAAGGAATGGGCCCGAAGCCGACGAAGAAGGAGATGACGGAGGTAGCGTACGAGAGGCTGCCTACTGGCGATGCACGAGCCCTGAAGGGCTACGTGCCGGTGCTCGTGGGGAAGGAGCCGAGTACCGAGAGGTTCCTGGTGCATGTCAAGCTGTTCAGCGATCCGTGCATGGCGGTGTTGCTGGACATGGCGGAGGACGAGCTCGGGCGAAGGCAGGATGGCGTTTTGAGGGTTCTTTGCAGCGTTGAGTATTTCCGGCATGTTGTGGGGGTCATTTCTAGGGCTAAATGAGCTGGTTGGTGCATTTCGTCTTAAATGTTCCTTTCGTTTTGGTGCAATTTCTAGCTGGTTGTCGTCCGCGGTTGATGGATGGTAGAGCTTCTGGCAGTGCCGATTGCGGACAGTTTGGGACCATAAGCTTGTCCTGATTCGGATCAGCACCCGTCGGATCAGCCTAGCTATATTTTGTTTCTCTGGTTTGTTTGCCTTCTTTTTGCAGGCCTCATGGATTGCGATAGTTAAGATAAGTAATTAAGTGAATAATGGATCATCATGAAAATTTAATTATATATATGTTTTTAATTAACTTACATTTCAAAGAGCAAAAGCAGATAAGTTTGATCATCACATGATGACTATCTAGCTAATTACAATTCAAACGAGCCCGTGCTTACCCGAATATTCCTCTTGCGTTATTTGGACGTAAGAATCATGTTATTTGTCAGTAAATTTGAATCGAGGGGTCATTTATAAATTAACAAAATCTTAGGTTCTGGATTAGATATAAAACTTTTTTTTGGTTATTTGATTGCATGAATTTCTAAAATAGAAATTTTCAAGTTAGTTTGTTGATCCGACCAATTATTTGTTTCAAGCTAAATAGACAGAAACAATTGAAAATGAAGTCATTCTTATTATCTGGGTCATTTATTTCGACAAAAATAAAATTTAAAAGTGTAATTCTACTTCCATTCTATTTCATTTGTAGTGAAACATAAACTACAATCTACGTTATATTTTTTTGGATCAAAATGACTTCTTAGAGATATTGAAAGTCATTTCAGACCAGTTTTTGTTGCCCTTTTTTCTCATGTTCTTCGGCTCATGTTGTTCTCGTCGTAATTCTTGTGCATAAAATAACGATCATGGAGTTGCTCCAATGAATTTTCAATTTTTTTTTTATTTTGAAAAAATTATCGAAAAACACTCTTGAAATTTTTTAAAATTTGTTTATCAATATCTCATATTTTTAAAATCTCCTATCAGTACCTTAAACTTTTTGAAATTTAAGATCAACTCCTAAAACAGTCAATTTTTTTAAAAGCATGAATTTATTACTATCTATAATTATTTTACTTTATTTATAAATACTTTATTTGATATATAAATATTTTATATCACTTATAAATATTTTATCTTATATATAAGTATTTATATATGAAGTAAAATATTTATATATAAAGTATAATATTTATAAATAACGATAAACTCATTTCTTAAGTATTTGTTTCTAATGGGCCAGACTATTCTAACTGGACCTTCAGGCAGTTCATCGCACGCTAGTAACCCTACATGATGAGAATTTGCACGGAACTCCATATCTTTATGAGAATCATCGAAATGCCACCACACAAGTTTTTCAATGTATTTGCAAAAAGACCCTTCCTTGTTTGAGTAAGACACCTCCCAAAAACAGAGAAAGCATCTTACCTAGTAGAAGGAAGGGGTTACTTGTAAATTCATATCTTACGAGAGATATTTGCGAACTAATTTTGACAAGAAAAATGTCACAAAGTGATTTGGATTGAATTTGTATGGCTAAAATTTTGACCAATCCAATCCTCTAAAAATCAAATTTTATAAAGTTTTTGTCAGCAATTTCGCGGTTTTGCATGGAAACATACGCAAAGCCCCCTTGACTTATTAAATTTATTTTGTGAGGTCGGGCTCCATTAAATGCTTAAACCTAACTCAAAATTAATACTTAATTCTTTCTTCTTTTTTTTTTTTTTTTGTCATCAAGGGAAATATATTTGTAGAATAAATGAAGATGGTCAAAATGTTTGTCCCATTAATTAAAACTAATAACCAACTATGAGGCCAAACAGTTTCTGACATTGTAGATCATTAATCAGAGGAAAGGTGCATTCGCAGGGCTCTCTAGTATTTTGTTCAAAATGAATAAGCCGATTTAAGCGAAACCGATACCCGATTTGATTCGAATTATTGGATTTTTTTTTTGTTTGATTCGATTTTAGAAAAATAAAATATATCAAGTTGTGGTTATGATTCCAATCCTAGATTTAAAAATCATTAAAATTGAACTAAACTATTTTTGGTTAAAATTAAATTGAATCGAAAATTTTGATTTGGTTTTATTTTGAAAGCTAATCGGTTCGGTTCAATTTTAACTAATTGATCCGATTTATTTCAGTTTAATTTATTTGATTCGATTCAATAATTAAATATACGAAATACACAATTCCACATATGTGCTTCACCTAACTCGAATCTTTAAATGACTGCGTTTGAGTTTGGATCGAACGACTCGAACGTAACCTAAAATAGACCGATCAAATTCCTTTGTCACCAAGACAGCGGGCGTGCAGAACAAATGAAAACAGGCAGAATGTCTATTCTAATTAATTCTGTAAGTTAAAAGGATTTGTCTCATTCGTATAACTCCATTTGTTAGATGTTGCTATCACTTAATATGTGGTTATACTCTTAATGCCCAATTTATTGAGAATATTGAACATTTAACATCAATACATTGACGTGATGAACATCTATTATTTTCCAAAATTTGAGATGATGTCCACATTTCGGAGATAATTAATTACATTGAGCGGAAAAATTTTAAATTATTAAGATAAAAAACAAATTCTATTAGTTTAGTCAAAAAAGTGATTTGCAATAAAGTAAATTATGTTTTAATATGAATTTAATTAAGAAGAGATTTCCATTCTCTAGTTATGCTGATTATAAGGACTACAGACCATGCGATTTACTTAAAATCCAGTTCTTGAATTTTTAATGCAAAGACCAATTTTCCGAATGAGGGTATTTGTGTAATTTTCGCAGCAGTACTGGATTAAATTTTCTGATTTATCGAACGCTGATTTTTACAATACGGACATTATTGGGTCCCATCGCCATCAGGTTGACCAGAAAGCCGACACCCCGAGTCAAATCTGTTGTGTCTAACTGTCTATTCGGCCGCATTGAAATCAACCCAGAGCCGCGCCCTAATAAAACACCGAGCCATAATAGCACCCGGAACCGGACATCGGGCCCACCAGCATGCGACGAGGGCCAATAATATCGCCCTTAATGGCGCGGGGCCCGCGCAATGAAGGCCTGAGTCGGATCCTGACGCGTGCGAAGCGAACAAAAAGGCGCATTCATTGGATCAGTTGGACACGTGGGCCTGGTGGAGAACACGTCGTAGTCGGGAGTGGGGCCCGCGGCTGCCTGATTCATTAATTGGGAGCGGAGGGTGAACTGATTGAGTCCGTAACGGCGTTTAATTCGTTGATGGAGACTCGAGGCAAAAGACGTCAGTTACATGGCGGCGGGCGTTAGAACGCCGTCGTTTTTTGAAGTTTTTGCTTAAAACACCCCCATATTTCCATATTACATTAAGAGGCCGCAACACCTCAGAATAATTTTCTCGAACCGGTTTCCTTCTCTAGGTTCGGAATCGGGTCCATTAGAACATCACGATCTTACTTCTGAAATGTTATTTTTATTTTTTTTCTGTTTTATTAGGCAATAAATTGAGGCCATTTATGTGACAATAATGGCGTTCAGATTTTTGCTTTTGGGTTATTTATGATTTTAATTGATTGCTCATGAAAGAATATATTGTATGACACTTACAATTCTTTTAGCACATGAAGAAGCCCGACATACAAACCATGACATCCACATGATTGATTAATCTAAAAAAAAAAAAAAACTTACTAGATTTTATTCGCGGACTGATGCAACTATTCGAATCGTCACATGTCTCCAATTCATGGCAAGCCGTCTATCTATAGATAGAAGCAACTCCTTGGAAGCACTCCATCTTGGACCAGACACCCAAATAAGCTGGACTGAAACGCTGACATAAATAATCACAAATTTACCTAGACATAATATTGTGGATTAAAAATTTCGTAATAATAGCCTGATATATGCTGAAAATGTAAAATAAATAATTTTTACCTCTGATACTTATCATACTAAGCTGACTCGAGCTAACCAGCTCGTATCATTGCCTGTGTCGAAAGCTTTCCTCGTTATACTTGAATCAGTTATATAATGTGTGTTCACATAAATGACAATCAAATACAATAATCAGTAACGAAAATCAAGTTTCGGCCATTTTGTCATATTAGTAAGTTTCATTACAGACAATAAATAAAACCAACAAATCAATATTAAAAAAGAGAAAATCAACAATACTATCATATTTCAATTTAAAAAAGCTATTTTACAACAAAATTCCGTTTATAACCTTCTCCTCCAAAAAATCATAAATATTTATACCCCCTTTTTATTCCATTTTTCCTAAAATTCACGGCGAAGTCGAGTTGAGATCGAGTTCTATCCGGGGCCGCTTGGGCAGGACCGGAACGGGTACGTGCGAGTCACACCGGGGGCAGCGCGGATTTCTCCTCGAGATCAGCACATAAAGCAAGCATCCCGGGCATCCAGCGGCAATCATCGCCATCGTCGACGAATCCGTGCCGTCCACACCTTCCTCCTCTTCCGCCGTGGCCCTCCTCTTCGCCGCCGATGATGACGTTGTCGACGACGCCGGCGACGGCGACGTCCGTATCCCCGCCGTCGATCCTTTTCTCGCCTCCCTCTCCGCCCGCTCCAGCGCCGACCGCACCTTCTCCAGCGTGCACACGCTCTGGTACGCCGGCGCCGGCGGCCCCAGAAGACTCAGATCCAGCTCCGGCGCCATCGCCGGCGGCGGAGGCAGGTTGAGGTCGTGAACCTCACGGCTTGTCTGATCCGATTCCGATTCGCTTCGATCAAGGTACGTGTTCCCCGCCTACGGATTCGATTCGATTTTTTTCCCAATTAATCCCCAAAAAATAGGAGAATTGCTAGAATTGGATGGACTGAAGCGCGAAACTAGAGATAAATGGGGTAAAGGGAGTAGTACCAAGAGATCGAGGCGGCGGGAGCTGAGATCGCAGCCGCCCAGGAGGTCCCTGGTGATGAGATCTCGCGGCTTCGCGTTCCCCTCCCCCTCGCCCTTCATCACCCGCACCAGCGCGCTCACGTCGGCAGCCATCTACCAGCCGGGATTGGAGTTTCCTGTTCTGGAATTAGGATTTCCGAGAAGAAGAAGAGCGAGGAGGAAGACGATTCACGGGAGGCGAGAAGAGGGATTGAGAGATTTTGAGGAATAAATTAAGGGTCGGGACTTGGGAAGGCGGGTGAGTATTTAATGAAGAGCAAATCCATTGTTAGAAGCGAGATAAGGCGGGTAGTTATTGCATAATTTATGATTTAGGAATCGTTTCATTAAGGCCCTTGTAAGTTCTCTATTTCCAACTCTACCCTCATTTCAGAATGACTTTTTTATCCATGATTCTGTGAGAAACCCGACGCATTCACCGAGTATTTCAGAGACGCGCTCTATTTGAAGACTCTGCGGACTCATCTTTGATTACGGACACATTATGATCGGAGGACTCGCCATTTAAGAGCTAAAGGTAGCGCTCGTTTAAATTTTTTTTTATATATAAAATTAATATTATTTATTTTATATCGTTATTAAATTAAATTATTATAAAAATTAAATAATTTTTAATTTTTAAATTATTATAAGATTAATATTTTTTAAAAAATATTAATTTATAAAAATAGTTTGTTATTCTTGATTTTGATCAAACGGTGTCAAATTGACCAAAATTTTCTAAGTAATATTTATCGTCAAAGTCATTAGCTAAATATTAATAAAATTTATATTTTTTGAAATATCTAGAACTCGATGGAGATCGACTACAGAATGTAAGTTACAAAAGTGCAAATGTTAATTTTATTTGATGTAAACCAGCACTGCGATTGTTCATGTCGTGGAATTCTGCATCCACAAATCAGATTTTAGGGGGCACAAGAGAATTTTCAGGGGGTCATTTAGAATTCTGTGAAATTTTAGGGGGTCATTTGAGTGATTATTTGGGGGCATTTATTAAGGAGTAAAACGCAAGAGAGGAGGGACGCAACGAGGTGCAACTAAAAATGGGGCATTTAATGAGGGATGGGGAAAGAACCAAGCGAATGAGTGCGCTGCACGTGCTGCAGTGTGGTGCTGCGATTAAATTCAGTAATAATCGAGGGGGCGTTTTGGATATATACCCTGCGACGATCAATTACCGAAGTTCCGCGAAGGATCGGAGCACAAGATTTAGACTGTGGAATGAGCAGATGGGGGGAAAAAAAAAAACAATGGAAAGTCATTAATTTCTCCTTTGTATTGATTTATGTTGGTAGTCTCGTTGGTCTAGCGCTGCTACGAGTCGTCGTTGGCTCTCGGAATAACATAATTTTCGAGATTATTTGGACTGAAAAGCTAATATCCGGATTGGGACACTTCGTTTTGGGTCGGTAATGAGTTAGAAAAAAGTGTAATAAAGCGGGTGTGAACTAAAGATAAGATAGTGATTATGCAATTTAATTTAGGAAGGGGGCTCAATAAATGAGCTCGGTTCATTGCGCAGACCACATAAAATAGACTCGATGCGGATAATAACGTAAAGAGGTGGAATGTCCATCTATTTTGGTTAACTCTTTTAAGAGTTTGCCAGTGCGGTTTGTGTTTCTCCCGACGCTCGCAATTCAAG